>VWYI01026907.1:26945-52784 GCA_013399455.1 Anthoscopus minutus
GAGGAGGAGGAGGAGGAGGAGGAGGTCAGAATGTCACAGTTACAATTTGTATCCAATTCATTCTCTCCCTCCAAGGTTCCTCCTGCCCTTTAAGAAATCTGTACTTAAAACATAATGGATTAGACAATTTCCAAACCAGGAGCTTGATATAATTCATTTTAATGCCACTCACTTTATTGCCCCAGTTGGCTGGGCAATACAATAGATCATCACACTGCAAGAGAACCCTTTGGTCCAGACTATGTATCAGACTGAACTTCTAGATCTATAGTGTATTTATCTGAGTCCGCTGCTGCACAAGGTTATCGTGTTGGTCAGCAGTATTTCTCCATCTCTCAAATTTGGTTCTTTTACCCAAAATGGAGCTGTTCAAAATTATAAGATGAAAAAAGCCTACACTGATTTTCTCAGAGTCACATGGCCAGAGTTCAATATCCTCCATGACAGTCAGGGGAAGTTAGCAGCAGACAGAATGGTTTCACAAAATATTTTAAGATTATCTTTTTTCGTATGAGCCACTGTTTAATCTCCGAAAGATGCACTACACTAATTAGTTTAATCTACACCAGATATCCTTCACTGCTTTTTCTGCTTAGAATAAGCTCCATGAGTAAACAGAGGATTTCTCTTTTCTTAAGGTTATTTCCCTCAGCACATAAAAAGAAATTTCTGCACGGTTTTGGGCCATTTTTTCCCTGATCCTGTGACAAAACCCTTGGAACACACCTGACTTGTGGTCACTGACTGTTTCTCTACCAGGAAACCAAGCAAAAATCCAAGATGTCACAGGAGATATGAGATCAGAAAAAGTGTCACAACTAACTAATTTATTTTGGAAGAAACTTGGTATATGATGTTTCCACTTCATAGGAACTCTCAAGTTCCTGAACTTCTGACAAATCGAGTAATTTATTCAAACACCTTACTGTGAACTCTGCTGCTGTGAACTTGGTTCTAAGAGGTTTAGGAGACACAAGTGTAACAGAAAGAAAATCCACTTTTGCTCTAAGGTCATTGTCAATAGTGTTGTTTTCTTCTGGTCTTGTTTCGTCTTTGGCATACTTGCATTTTTGTCTATAAGTGACAAGTTTGACCAGAGAGGCATTGATTAAACCAAACTCACAGACTCACTCAATATTTCAATGATTGAGGATTGCTGGAGGAGAAGAAATACTTATTTTCACTTCGCCTTGCATTTCCAGTGAGGAGTGAAGCCAGCGGTGACGTAAATCTGTTGTGCAAAGATTTCTCTATGCTGTTTCCATCCAGAAAACCTCATGAATTCACCAAGAAAGCCTGTTCTCATTATCATCCCACCTTCTTCCAGTGAGCTTCTGAGGTCTCAAGAGCTGAGTCTAAGTCCCTTCTGGCTCACTGGATTGCTCCAAACTCTCTGCTGCCTGTTTTCCTCCTCTCCTTAACACTCACAGAGCTTCAGCTAAGACTTCTAATCCACTTCCATTCAGATTTTCTATCTATTTATTGACAGTTCTTAACTCTTTTCATCATATCTCTAATTCTGTCTTTAAGGCCTTGTGTCGTTTCTTCCTGCCCATATTCATGCTCTTAGCTCTGTAATTTACCCCTTGTTCTGCCTTCACACTCTTTCCTTGAGCTCATTCTTCCTTCTGGTCCATCAGGGCTGTTTCACTCTCCTGTTTATGCTTATCTCCCTCACTTTCTACCCCCTTGACAGACTTCTCCCTCCATGTTTTGCAAGAATCAGAGCTACATTTTTGGAGTGCTTCTGAGAGTCTTATGCTCCAGCATAAGATCCTTCTGGATCTCTAAGAAAGAAGAAAACAAAGCACAGGAGTAATAGAGAAAATGAAGGAAAGAGGAGATGAGAAATGGAAGTTGATTAGCTGGAAAAACCCATGTTTTGTTGCTGCTACTAGGAAGTGACAGCAGCAATTGCAGTAACAATGCTAAGCTTTTACTGCTCTTTAAGAAGAGATGTTTGGAACATATCAAAGGAAAGAATTGTGGCTGCCAGCATCTACAAGTATCTGTCCAGTGGTTGTAATTCCTTCAGTGCTTCTATAGGAAAGCATCAAGAGGGTCTGTACTGCAAGTGCCATCCCACACATGCAGCATGGCAGCTGAGGTGGCATGAGATGGCATGACCTGAGGGCAGCAAGTAAGAGTCAGAGGTGAGATCTGGCAGCATATTCACCTGTGTGTAACAGGCAGAAGGGCTCTCTTGTGCTGAACCAGTCTCTCAGATCAGCCTTGAGCCCAGACAGAGAGAAAGATGGACTGATTTTACCTAAGCCCTTTTCCTGAGATACAAGTATGAAGAATGTAAGGATGGCAAGAACAAAAACATTCTGTCTAGGCAAAGGTAGCTGAGAAACTGTTTTCCCACTGCACTAAACTATTATATTCTTCATCCTGACAAACTTTATGCTTAGCTCAGGGCAAACAGATTTTGGCCAAAACCAAGCAAAGCCAAATTTTATGGGTTTCAGTGCTACGTGCGCGCCACATGAGGAGCCTAACCAGGCAAGTCCTGTATGAAATTATTCTTAGATAATATCTAGGGTGGCAGTTCTCAGATGGTAGTTCCTTAAATGAGAGATGGTTGCTAAGACTTTCTGGCTCTTGGCTATACTACCCCCAGAAAGCCATGGGCCTAAAGCCCTTTGAAATGATTTGGCTACTGCAGATCACCCTGCAGGATGCAGCACTGAGTAATAATCAGGTCAGATGGTCACAGCAGGCAACTGGGATCCAAGAGTCCTTGCAGAGGCACATTATTCTCAAACACTGACATAAAGAAATTGATGTTTTTTGCTTCACTCAACATGAGCTTAGTTAGCATTACTTGAAATAATAGGTGGCACATTCCTTCAGTAGTGCTTTAAAACTATGAAACTGTAAAGTATCGTGGAGCAGTAGAAGATAACCAGGCTGTTTCTACTGACAGATACAAAATTCAGGGCTCCTGCTGCCTCACATTTTCAGAGTAATTGTTAGCAAAATAAAATATTAGTCAACTTATTAAACAATTTGAGACTTTGTACTACTTGATTTTAGTGCAAATTTAATCAGAGAGCACAGGGGTGAATTGACACAGAACACATTTCCTAACTTCTGCCTTAGGGCCATTTTAGATACCAGGGTAACACAACATTGTTATTTTATAAGCTACCTGAAAATCTGTATTACTCTGTTGTGCTAATTTTGACAATCACCAGGGAAACTAAACCTTGCAGCCCCCAATACCTTCTGCCCTTAGAGAGCCGGGCAGGATGGCCCCCTTCCCACTTCCACCCCCTGGTCTTTCTTGCTGAAACCACGTCTCCCATCATGGATGTGTATGACATAGAATATTTGACACTAAAACTCTGTCCCTTGCCATTGTAACCATAACACTGTGTTCTGCCTTTCCATAGTGAACAAAAGAAATCTTATTCATGAATGCCTATTAACTATTTCTGTATTTAAGATGCATTTAAAAGCATAAACAGAGGCTGAAAGGTGATTAAATGTCTCTTACCTTACTAATTCCAGTGGTGTAAGGACAAGGGTGTGGTGCAGACCTGCTGGTGCAGTCCATTTTTTGTTCAGGATTTTTACATAAGCAGACAAGTGCAAAGCATGTTTGGCTCCCTCCCATCTCACTCCTGGCATGGCTGATGACCCTTAACTGCATATCATGGTTCTGGTTCTGTAAGTGCAGCCCAACTCATCAGGCCTCCCAAGTCGAAGCTTGAGCTTTTCCAGCGATTCATTTCAGAATGTGAGCAAAATCAATCCTACTCATTTCAGGTAGGCAGCCAGTAAATAAATCCTGTGCCCTGTCATTGGAGGTCTTTCTGTTGTGTGGCATACTGCTTAGAAATTTTCATTGAGTAGCTGGAAGTGTTGCACTTGTTTCTTTTCTATAGTTAAAACTTCTCCCTTCTGTGTAAGCACAGAGTTTGCTCAAGGCCTGCTTCTGTGCCGAGCAGAATCTGTGCAGTATTTACAAAGTAGAAGCCAATATGAAGAGTGCTGACTGTAATGAACAGTGTTTGGAACAAAATGTCTGATGAGTATAGATGCTATCAAAGCTGTTCTCTTGCTCAGAAGTGGATGTTAATGCCAATTACTCATGTTTCTTGATTAAACTCTCACCGAACATTAAGTACTGCAGGAAAAAAGGTTCTCCATGACAAAATATGCACATTTCAGTTGAGTCAGAAGCCAGTACCAAGAATCCAGGGACACAGTGTACTCTGTGTTGTGGTCCTTCAAAGAATACATGGGAGTACATTGGACATGATTTATAAAAGGTGTCTGTGCTGAGTGTGCCACTGGATCACAGCCAAGTAAGTGCACACCCGACCAAGATGTACTTTCAGGACAACAGAAATACTTCCATGAGTAAATAAACTGGAAGAAGACATTTTACATGGACAAGTAGGATGGTTCCACTAAAGATGGGACAGATCTGAAGATCTATAACCAGGAATTGTATAAACCAGGAGGAGTCAGATGGTGAATTCTCATAGTTGGGAGTCTGGGCTACTGCCTGGTGTGACTGGATTCATGTACATTATTCTCTTGGATAAACCATTCCGGAGTACATCTGCAGTAATTTTGTTCTATGAATACTTGCTATGATACAAAAGGGTCAGAAACATTGTTCTATTTATACGTATGCTTAAGCTCCGAAATACGGTGAAATGCACCAAACAGGAAGAAAAGTGAACATCACGTTTCTCTCTGAAAGTGAACAGGTTTATTGATGAAGCTACAGGAATGTGTGTTTGTTTCCTAATCATCAAATCAGAGTTTAAAAGCATAAGGGATGTACAAATTACCTATTCCCAGCCAACTTCTCAGTCTCAGACCACTGCACTTTTACAGCTCCCACTGCCTTTGGTCAGATGTTTCCTAGAGCTGTGACCCCCTAAACCCCTGGCACTCAAGTCATACAGTGGATGTAATACTGGGAAGAGATAATAACCAGGAAGTTTAAAGAAAGAAAACTGAAGAGGGCTCGTGGAAGAGATATTTTGTCCCTAGATTCAGACTAGTATAAACTCTTCCATCCAAAGAGTATCCTGAGGGTCTCACGAGCACTCAGAAGCTGCTATACCTGTCTTTCCACCACCACCTGTCACCAGAGCACTGTTCACCAGAAGAGTTCACAGATAAATAGATATATTATATGAAGTCTGGGGGGAGAGGAACGTGTCTTGTCCAGGGACAAGCAGGAAGACATTAGCAGAGACAGAAAAGGCCACAGATGTCCCAATTCCAAAGATTATGCTTTAAATATTTAAGTACCCCATGTTTATCCCATTTGTTATCAATAGATCACAGCACCTGGCTTAAATAATGCTTTACTCCTTGAAAATATCACTTCATAAATCTTCATGACAGGTGTGGGCAGAGGATGAATACCAGAGTTATCCCACTTCCCCGAACTGGGACACTCACACATCACAGCAGGGACATGCAAAGCTGACAGAAGATCCTCCTGCAGCCACTGGGCTGGGGAGAGCCTGAAATGCCCACAGAACTCCCTGCTCGAGCCTTGCAAAGAGCAGAGCATTGTGATTTAAATCTAAAGTTGCGGCTGCTGGAGGATGATTTGCAGGAAGTGCAGGAGTGGCTCTGCTGAGCAGACGGGAAGAGGGATGGGTGGGGAAAAGGGATGCCTGGATGCCGTGCCTGCCCCTGCAGAGCCCCCAACAGGTGCCAGCACTACTGACAGCACGGCATTTCTCACACAAATTCAAGTGAGAAGGAGAAAAAGGAAGAGATTGGAAGTAATGGGGGACATATGAATCATATCTGCAAGGCTTGCGTGTAATTTCATCCTGAAATCTAAGATTTAAACTAATGCATTCCTTGGCCAAAAGTTATTCTAGCTTCTCTGGGCAGGTAGTAATGGAAAGAAATGTGACGTTTTTGATTAAGCCAGAACCTTTACTGCCACTGGGAAGTGCTGCATGTAATGTACCATGGGGACACAGTGCTTTCTGCAACTCCTACTACAATTGCAATATCTGACAGAAAACCTTCAAAATTAGAGTATATAGGAAATCTCAAATAATCCTCCTTAGCTGCATTTATACAACAGAGCACCTATCTATTAAGGCATTAGAGGCACTTCTAATGAAATAAAGTAAGACTAAATCCTGATTCTTCTTCCAAACACCCAGTGCAAATCCAGACAACTTGTTCTACTTCTGTAGCATCATAGAAGATTTAAATCTATTCAACAAGGCTCTTAAATGTATACCTTACTTGGAAACTTGAGTATTTTCACCAGTGGCATCGGGGCTTCTCTCATAAGCTTTAAATCTTAAAAAATTTAAGCATGTGCCAGGGACTAAAAACTGACCTCTGAGGCTAAAAACAACAGATTGTCAGAAAACTGAACACTCATACAAAACTATTAAGGAAAATCAAAAGGCACAAGAGCTTGAGAAGGAAAAAAGAGAACTTACAATGTTGAGAAAAACAGTAAAATCCTGAAAGGAAAAAGGAGAGGTGAAATCTGGGAACACGCACCTTCATTATAAATATTCCAGTATTTAGTCCCGACTTTAGGATCCCATCATACAGATGTTTCCCATGGAGAGGCTGAGCCTCTGCCTGCCCAAAAGCTTACACTTGAGATTCTAATACTTAATATGTCCATTTGTCTGTAGCTGATTAATCATTTTACAAATTCCACCATTATCAGCAATTCACCTTCTGGGAAAGTAAGGTACAGGAAAGAGAACGGACTTACATAAGGTCTTCTCACACAGCCACTAGGAAGAGAAACTTGGGCATCCATAAATATGGAAAAAATCTATGTATGTTTGACAATGAGCTTTTGGGGCTTTGCTTGCCATTTGGACTCATGCAGGAAATGGAATTTTCCTGTTCTTGTCAACCTGAAATGCCTCCAAGGTCACTACTGCTCAGCTGGAAGATAGTAAATACCACAGCCTCGTTTCCTTAATGCACACAAGAAAGAGAGAAACTCAGCCTAACCTTTTCAGTTTACTTTACTAAGTTTACTTTGGGATCATCTTCATGGCCCAGGTGACTCCAGGCTGAGCCAATGCGGAATGCTTAAGTGATATTGTAATATGAACAGTAAATCTTAACTTGGGACTGAGCAGGAGGCTCCTGGATGCCGATAAACAGCGCTGTAAAAAGCCACTTCAGAGGTCTGTGCAAGCACAGGGAAAAGCTCTGCCTGGCTGTGGGCATGTCAGGCTGCCCAAAGAGCAGAGCACATGGATACTTGCCTTACTGTCTGCAGGTAGGTCTTTGCCCACCTTCTCCCACACCGTGCTTTAGACCACGCATCAGATTGACGTGTTGATTTCTTCCTTGAATAATAAGCCTCCTAATTAAGCTGAATGCTGCTTAATCTCTCTAGCTTGTAAATGCTGCATTCGTTATCCAGAGTTATGCAGATTGGAGGGAACTGAAGGGAAACAAAACCTCTTCACAGGATTTCACACTCGCTCAGCTGATCTGCAGAGATCCCAGGTGCAGAGTGAAGCCTCCTGTCATTCTTCAAAGAGATGAGGGAAGGGGCAGCGGCAGATCACTCACCAGGAGCATCAGGGGCTCTCCTTCAGAGTGACTAAAGTTAAGGGACATTAGGACCATATCTAACTTGTGCCAAGGGGAGAAGAAATAGGCACTGCCCTTCCAGGTGGTTGTTATTGATCTGCCACCTCCTTCTCTGAGGCACAGCAGGTGCTGCCTGTGGAGCAGCTGCCACACCCAGGTGTGCTGGAGAGCTCCAGCACGCCTGTGATGCTTGTGTGTCAGAGCACAAGGCTCAGGCTCCTGGCTCCCACCTGCCCCACAGCTTGGAGAATTGGAAAGAAATATCCTCTCCCACTCGCTTGAGCAACATCCAAAGCCTTTGTTCATGTTATCCCACCCTGCAGGGGAGGATGGGGTCTGATTGAGGCTCCCAAGGAAGTAGTAACTCAGCCATTTGGCTGGGCTGCACACAGGGAGCCCTACCTTGGCCATGGATTACAGTGGGTGTATCCACGGGGCTCCATCTTATCTCCTTTTGAGGTTGCTCAAAAAATACCAACAAGACAGAACATGGAAACAGCCAGACATAACCGCACAACAGAAAAAGAGGGATCAGGAAGAGAGAAGGTAAGTTTGAAAGTAGATGTGTATTTTCAAAAACAGCTGATTTGATGTAAAAGCATGTAGAAATGAGTTTGATACAGTGAACCACAGCAAACCAAAAGCTGAGCTAGTTTCACTTGTAGCAGAGGTGCTTTCAGCTTTCCAAGTATTTTGTCTTTGCCCACAATGGACCATCAAAAATCAGTGGAAGTTGCTGCGGGATCACTGATGCTCTACCTTCGCTTTGCCTCTAAGGACCTCCTGACTTCAGCCAGAACAGAGCTCTGCATCCCCCTTTTCCCACTCCCAGAGCACTCCATAATGTTGTAAAAATGAGGACATGACTTTTGGGGTGGACAAAAATCAATTTGTTTTTATTAAAGAAAAGTATTACCAAGGTGTAGGTGTGAGATAAGCTCGAGCCCCACACAACAAGCCTGATCACACCAGTGCTGCACATGCTGAGGTGCTCCCCGGGACAACCCCGAACATCCAGAATATCTGCTGGAGAACCAAAACACAGCTTGAGAGTCATTTTTGTATCTTCTTAGTTCCTGATTGGTGGACTTTGGATCCTCACACTGATTGGTCCAATTCTGGGGTTATGATTGGTCCATACTATGGTTCATTTGTGACCAATCATTTTCCAAAGGTGTTGAATGATTGGTCAGTGGTCTGACCAATCATTGTCCATCTTACTGACATTTTTATGACGTTATCTTCTGGAACATTCCTCAGTAGTGCACATGCTCTGTATCAGACTTATGATAATTTCCATGTAACATTTAAATATTTTTAACTATCCACGACTTACTAATTTCTTTTTACAGAACTATATGCTTATTAATAATAAACATAATACACTATTTAATAACAACACAATTTAGCAAATACAATTATTAAATTTTCCCAGAACTCTTAATTTTCACTTGTAACACTCACACCTGGCTGCAGGCTCCTCTGGAGTGCAGCTCTCTGCATCTCAGCTCCTGGCCTCAGTATCCACAGGAAGACAGCCAGGAGGAGAAATATTACCCAATGAGGAAGCCACTCAGCAAAGTGACCTGACTTGCATTATGTCCTCCATAATTCACATGTGGAGATGGTTTTAAATTTCTCTGATCAAGTAGAGATCTGAAGGCACCTGTCTCAGATAACCTCAAGTTTGGGCTGAGATGATCCCTGTTTCTATCGCTCTAGTTTTTTGGAGGCTTTTGGTTTTGTTTGTTTTTGGTTGGTTTGGTTTGGTTTTTTTGGTTGGTTGGTTGGCTTTTTTTAAATGAAAAGGCCTCCAAGCAATATTATCTCTTTCAGGTTGAACAAAACATTTATTGAAATCTAAATGAGAGCTTTTGAAAACACAGGAAAAAGAGAACAGGTTGGCCCGAATGCCTAATCAGATCAGTACAAAGATTTTTCCCCACAATACTTAAACCGTGGAACCAGACAGTATGATTTCTGGTTGTGCAGACCTGACTTCTCCGCATCTTCATAATTTCTTATTCAATAATTTTTTTTCCCTACATAGACATCCATAAGGAGGATATTTTTAGGAGGATTACTCACTGAAGATGTTTTTATTAAGTTGTTTAAAAAAAACAATAAGTTAAACGTACATGTGTGAATTGTGAAAGTGCGTATGTTCAGATATAAAAATTTCTGAACATAGTCACATTTATTAAAATTTTTCAGTGAGTAATCCCAAATTCAAGGCTGTTTGGGAACTGCTTACATTTGCTTATTCATGACAGAGTTATTTTATGCTGTTCTCAGTTTGAGATTGGACTGTTGGAATATCTTTATTCATATGGAAAAAATAATAAATATTAAATGCCCCGAAATTCAGATATCACCATTCAGCCAACTACTCATGGATTAAGTAAAGGTTACATTTTCATTAATGACTGGCCATAATCTGTGTATTTGTAAGGTACATAATAATGTAGCATAAATAATACAAATAGAAATTAGACTTCAGGGTCTGAAATTCAAAATTGGGCTTTCCAACAGTGTGACTCTCCTCAGCAGTTTGTCTTTGCCTGTTGACTAGAATTGCTGGATACGTGATAGGATATTGGCAGTGGGATTATCAGGCATACTGTTCTTATTACTGACACATGCAACAATCCACATTCTTTTATATGAGATTTAGCACATATAACATTATGACTATCAGCTTTCTTTTTATAAAGAAAAGAAAAGGCCTATGGCAAAATTATGGTAGAGCTAAGAAAACTCCAGTTTACAAATGTAAAGAAATGTTTAGAGAGTCTCAGGTATAACAGGAATGGTAGTAGACTGATACTGCAGATAAAATTTGTGGGAAACATAGTATAGAGAGATGGGCAATTTAAAGTAATAAGAGGAAATTAGACTATAATGAGTACTTTTACATAGAGGAACAAACTGATACAATAGAGAATGGAGCTCTCAGCACAGACAGGTAAGTGTGGAGAGACACAAAAGGTATCAGGGCGATAGCAAGGGCACAGTAAGGCAGGAAAACCAGCAGCAAGTGCAAAGAGACAGAGCCCTTCAGGCTACAAGATAAACTGTGAGAAAACACTCTGAGTCCCCATTTCAGAAGTACATAAGCTACTTTATCTGTGTCCTTTGCAAGAGTGAAAGAAGCAGCTGTTGAGGTTTGTGGAGGTGCAGAGGACAATAGGAAAGGACTGAAATAGTGCATGGTACAGGGATGGAGGCAGCTACACCCCCAAGAAATGATGCACCAACACTAATCATATGCAATATCAGTGATTAATACCTTTTCTGCCCTCCAGCAGCTTTGAAAAATCAAATATGTAGTAATATTAGATTTAGCTTTTTTGTTCTTAATCTCCAGAACTGGGAACACTGGGATTTTCTTTGGGTGAAACACACTCAAATGCATTAGTGGGTGAAGAAGATTTAGTGGCAGTAACAGATGGGCAGGACTGGTGACAGCTGTCTCACTCATAAGTGGCATGAGTTACTTGTGTCCCTTATCTCAGTTTTTGTGTTTGCACAGAGCTGCTACTTCACAGTCCTGGGAACAGATAAAAAGTGCAAGGAGCACACACAGGATGTTTTCCTTATGATGGAGCAGTAGAAGATGGTTTTTGCTCCAGCTACTGGAAGACTTCTGCACATGCTCTGTGCATAAAGCATCTGGAGTGCCTTTGGGATCAGGATCCCCTGTAATTCCTACAAATTATCCTCCTGCATTAATATCCAAGGAGGAAAAAAGACAAAATGGAAATATTCAATTGCAAAAATTCAAACGACTATTTTATTGACTTTTTCTTCAAGCTAGTCATCAAGAGCAGAACTGTGCAGCAAACTGGTTCTCACTTCATCCACAGCCCTCCAGGTCTGATTCATGAGGACAGAGCCTCCAGGAGGAAGGCTGAGAGAGGCTGCCTCACTGCTGGACTACCAGCCTTCAGTTCTGTGTCACATGAAGTGAATCAAATTGGTTCCAAGGGAAAGTTTATTAAAGATGCCTGAAGTGCAATTTTTCAGTTAGATTGCTAATTCTTTAAGGGGAAAATGAAAAAAAAAATAATGTTTTTTGCAGGTTTGTTGTGTGGCAGTTTCTGTGAATAAATGAGAGCCCCATCAGACTGATTTGCAGGTTTCTCCTGCCCAGGTGGCACCTGAGCTAGAGTGGAGCTGGAGGCCTGTGTCTTCATTACCCAGACCCAGACCCAGTTGTTCCCACACCTGCAAAATCTGTGCAGATAAAAGTTCCCTCGTAGATTTCTGACTCAGATGGGATGGATGGCTCCTGATTTGTGACATAAAGGAACATATACCTGACAGGCGCTTAAAATCAAGCAGAGACTTAAAATCAAGCAGGATTTCCAACACTGTGCAGTGGCTTTCCCCCCCCCAAAAAAAGTTAAAGTTTGCACAGTTTGAAAACATCTCCTGGAGAAGATGGCAGCAGTTGAAAAAGTTTGGCTGGAAATTGCGTTTCCCCTTGATCCATCTGCACTGTGCAGCAGCTCTGTGTGCGACTCCCGGATTGTTTGAAGGTGCTTGGGATGGCTTCAGGCTTTTGGCTTTTTTATGCAAGCAGATTTTCATGCTTTGATATCTTCTCTGACATGACTTTTGATCCAGTGAAGGTGATGCTGACATTTTTTCGCAGTGAATATTTTGTGTGCAGTGCTCCTCGAGCATTGCAGTTGCCTGAGTTGTATTGAACTCTTTCACAAAGATGCAGCCTATTAAATATGATGAAAAGTGAGAACTCTGATAACTGCAGTCAGAGTGTCTGCCCTGGTGCAGACCAAGGCATTGCAGCTTGTCAGCATGCAAGGACCATCAAACACAATCCAGGGGAGTTGTGAGAGAAGGGGGAGTACTACACAGACTGGTCTGGTTTTGTGTGCAGTGAGAACAGCTCTTTGGAATATCCAGATTATTCCCCCTCGAAAAAGCAGATGATGTTTCAAGCTGTCAGACTGGCAAGTTTTGGGAAAAGTGGAGAAACCCTGGTGGAAAGTCTGCACTTTGCTCTTCCTGCCAGGGTAAAGCAGAACAGGGAATGAGGGTCACCAGCCAAGGAATGCTATGTGCCTCAGGGAACCCCCTGCTGAAGGACTTTCAGCTAATTGAGAAAGTCAAACATGCATATTCCTTCTGAAAATGAGGCTGCACTACCTTCATTGGGCACTTCAGCTACAAAGGGAATTGTTCATAAAGGCAGAAGGAATTAAAGGAGGGAATTAAAGGACGCAGTATTTAATGGGGCAGATTGATGTGCACACTGATGAGATATACTTCAAATTGACTCAGTGTCTGTTTTGGCTGAACCAGCTTTTATTTTGTTTCCCTTGGCCAAAGCTAGCTATGATTTTTGTTGTTTGTAAGTCATGCCTCTTTCTGTGACCCAGCCAGAACTGACCCTGGACAAATAAAAGAAGTACTTAAAAAAGTTAAAATAAAAAAAAGAAGTTAAAATCACTACATGTTCTAATTTCTACCTTTCTACGGCCCATGAAAGGGGCCTTATGAAAGGAAATGAGTTTTGTGGTAATGTAGGTCTCAATGCAGCAAAAAGAAATCCCAGCTGGGTTGCAGCCTCCCTGGCTGCAGTGTAGGGATTTGTTGGAGCACAATGCAAATCATACCAGTGCAGCCAACCCTCGTGATAACCAGGCAGGGGATGTGGGGCTGTGTGCTGTCATCTTCTCTTTCCTAGACTGATGAGGTAGTCTCCTTTCTGTGTGTGTTTAATGGTATGGAAGCACAGTACCTTGGACCTTGTAGGCATTACAAGGAGCTAAGCTACCCTGGAATTATATTCATCCAACTTTTCCAGTTGATGGAGTTACCCAAGTGAAAGCCCCCACAGTGGGACTTCCACCAGAGTCAGTCTGGCATGGATTTATTTTCTGAGGGAAAATTACCCAACCAAGTTAAATCATTTCAGCCAGAGCAGTTGTAAGAGCTTGTTTACACAAATCTGCTCAGGAAAGTTGATCTGAATTTTTAAGTGGATTAGTTAAACTGCATTAATTAAAGCCCTTTGTGGGAACTGTCAGAATTAGTGTCTTTGATTTGATTTGGTTTACTTCTCTTCCAAGGCTAAGTCATATTAAGGCCACTTTACTTGTGAAACAAGAGGTTTAATGCAATTTACTTAATTCACTTTAAACTCATGCCTTTAGTTAATTTGAATCAACTTTCCTGATTTTCCCTGTATAGACATGCTCAAGGCAAATGAAAACCACTGAAACAGAAACACCCAAGAGAAACTTTGAAAAAAATCAAAATATTTCGCTAGGTCTTCCAGGACATTATTATCCTTGTCACCAGCAAGATTTGGGAATTGCAGGTAACACTGTCCAGGTCCAAGGACTGAGAAACAGATCCTTGTTGCTGAGCTACAGTTGCTCATCAGAGACAGGATGGCTAGTCTGCAAAAAAACTTTACTCCAGCCTAAAATAAAAGATGAGAAATTAAGTAAATGCCTCCTAGCTCTCTAAATATAAACAGAGAGGGCTTAGACAAAGGTCTATGGAGAGGGAAGAAGAGACATTCCTGAATATATGAAAGAAGGAAATTTTATTTAAAAACTGTGGTGACGATTTCTCCATCCTTCCTCCCTCCTGAGCCAGAAGGCACAAACAATGTTGGTAAAATGCTGTTGGAGGAGACCTGGTGTCATTTTTCCTGGAAATGTCATGCCTGTTTCAGGCACTGGTACAGGGAATAGCATGCAGCAGCCTGAAGCTTGGAGATCTGGGGTGTGGAGGCAGACAGGTGACTTTGCATGGCATCAGCAGGACCAGCTCTGAGCCTACGGCTAACCTGCCTGACAATCCCAAAGTGTCATCTATGAAAATCAGAATTCAAGGGGAATCCCTGAAAACCATCTATCTCTTCATGTGCAACCTGCTTTCACAAGACACTTCAATGCCTACAAAACTCCAGGCCCTCTGTGCATTGCATCTTTCCAGCTCTCAGACCAGCCCTGTGCAGCTGCACAGCATCCAGCCCAGGCCACAGCGAGCAGCAGGTGCAGTGACAGAGCCACTCTGCCCCAGATGAATGATCAGAGCAGGGGACTGCCACATTAGAAGAGAAGGGAGCGGGAGAAAGGCTCCTTGTGCTGCTGAGATCCATTTTAGTATTGAATCATCCTCCACATGGCAGCCTAAGCAAGAGCAGAGGTGGTGATTAGCGGCACTGTGTCTGTTTGGAGAGGGCTGCATGCATGACTGAGCATGAATGGCCTGATTATGAGTGGGTGGAACTGCACTCAAAGGGACTGAGCGGGCAGAGCTGAGGTAGCAATGATTAGCTGCCACAAAAGGTGAATTATTGTCCCCTGGGATGCTAAAGATATACTGTACTTAATAGTTCACTGGCCAAATGCATTCCAGCGGTTGATATTGTCGCAGCCGGAAACATTCATTCACATAATTAGTTTACTTTTCCAGTTTAAACCAAATGGAAAATCCCCCTGTACAGCACTCTTAAGCTGGCAGTTGGACCAGTGTTGATCAGCAAAGTCCTTTTGACTTTGCAAAGTTGCCTGGGTTTCCCCAGAAGGACACGAGGTCATTTAATTGCCTACCTTATCTCAGTGCCTTATCACAGCCATTAAAGGGACACTGGGATTTTCTCTGGGTAATCTGACCCCAAGATTAGTAACAGCAGCCACTGAAATCAGCAGAAAATGAACCTCTGTGTGACAGGGTTGTCACCTGTCCATGATCTTAATTCCAGGTGTGTGACAGGGATGACAGGAGATGACTCATCCCTTGTCAAAAATCCTCTGTGGCACAGATTTGCAGTTATACCTTCCTCCAGAGGAACCTCAGCTACTTACTCATAATAAATTATGTTCAGGTGACCCCTCTCCCTTCTCTGGGAGTCATGAATATTTGACTTAACAAATTAATCTTTTCACTTTCTTTCATAGGAAGACAGATACCTTTATATATGGAGTGCCTGAAACAGAGGATAAAAAAAGGACCACAAAGGAAAGAATCTGATTTTTGAGTAACTCTGTTCATTGCAAGGTTTAGGCCAGACCCTCAAATGGCACCAGAGCAATTTAAATTAGCAAATGTATTTCTCCATCTCTTTCTATCTCACTGATTCCTCTTTGCAAACACCAACAGTGTCAGGGCTAGGTAAGATCCATCGAGGTCCTCAACACCAGCATAACCACATCATCAAACTTTGCAAAATGTATCCATTTGTGAAGACTCAGAAAGGCCTCACTCTTCAGGCCCTCTCTACTCAGCAGGCTCAGCAAGGTCTGGTGCCTTCTAGTGACTCAGTTTCACAAGGGCAGCGTTTGGATTTGGATTGGGTGCTCAGGAACAGGGCTTTGGGGGGAGAGGACCCTGATTGCATGCTTGGTGTGAATATCATGCTGCATTATCTCCATGGCAAGGGAGTATAGCAGCAGCCAGGACATGTCAGCATTTTGTGCTGCGTTATTCTGTCCATTCATTTGTTTGGGTCCTTTTTGTTAAGCCTTCAGCAGAAAGGCTGGGCTTTGGAGAGGGGTGCTTGGATCTCATAGCTCTCCTTGTGTGGCATTCCATCCTGTGAAGAACCCAGGAAGTACAGACAGTACTTAAATTTCCACACATCACTTCCAGTCACCTCTAGAGGCTGATTCTGCTGTGATGCTCAGCAGGATATCTGTGTCTTGAGCCTTTCTTTCTGCTTACTTGTGTTTGTTTTTGCATGCTTTGCTCCTGTCCTATTCAATGTGTTATTGAGCCCTGCAATTATTTTTTTCATTAATTTTCTCCTTTCCTAATTCATTTGCAAGCAAATACTTCTTGACCTCCTGTGCATTGAGATGCACTGCCTAGTGCAGTGTGGTGGAAAGTAGGAATCTGCTGCCTTTGGAAACCCTGCAAGCTGATAGCAGGGAACAGTTTTTCCCTGGATATGTTGCTCCAGTTCCACTCCAGAGCTTGCTCATGCAAGAAAGTAATTTTTGGCCTGCATTTGTGCAAGTACAAAACAGCCAGTTCATTTTCTGTCTCCAGGCAGGCTTCCCAAAGATTATAGGAAGAGGATGGGCCTGGGGACTTTCTGGCCAGGAATGCAATAGACCATGGGACAAACAAGCACATTGGCACAGTCAGGTGGCTGCTGTGTCCAAAGCAGCCCAAAACTGCTGAGTGCATCAGCCTACCTGCTCACTGATGGTCCTCCTGCACCAAACTGCCTCATAGCTGGGTCTAACCCCACAGTGCAAACCCAAGGAGCTGCTCTCCCTCAGGATTTCACTGCTGCACTGCTTTTTCTCTGCATCTTTTATGAATTTTTGAGAAAACTGTATTAGTGAGAGATTTGTGCAAACAGGAGTACACTGCATGCCCCAAGTGCCTGTGATGAAACAGCATGCTCAAAGCCCCCATGCTGAGCTGCCAGTGTCCTCAAAAGCATATCTTATCCCCAGTAGCTCTTTGGGATTTTAAGGTGGCTATTCTCATCACAGGGAAACCAGTTTGCCTTTTTTTCCCAGCATTTCTAGTGCAGAACATGTTCTATTGTCCTTCTTCAGCTGAAGGGGAAGGAGTTGGGAGAGGTGGGAGTGATGTGGCTCCTGTGATGCTTTTTTGCCATTCCCTTTCGTGTCATTTTTGTTTAGCTGGAAAGGCAGGGCATGGATGCTGATGAAAAACAGTTTTGCTATGAGCTAACAAAAACTGCTTCCCAAAAGGAAGATTGGAACAACGGTGAAAGATTGGAGTGTTCCAAAAATTGAAAGGGGACATGTGCCAAAAGCTGTCATAAAGTGAGTCCTTGCTGTCAGAGAGCTGGTCTCTCTGGTAACGCATCAATCTTTTCCTAAGATATTGAGGTTCACTTGAGCAAAGGGAAGGGTCCCAAAATATTTCCCTAAAATGACAGCACAAACCAGAAGAAACAGCCAATGAATTCATCAATCTCAACATTAATTTGAGGTCTCACACAGAAAGGGTGGGTGGTGCAGAGCTCCCTTTCTCCATGGCTGTGGGGAGCTTTCATCTGCCTGTAGGATCCTGAGGGGGTACAAGGATAGTAGGTAGTGTGGAGATACCTGCACCCATGGCTGTAAAGAACTTCCAGCTGCCTACAGGACCATGATGGAATACAAAGGCAGCAGATGGTGTGGAGTTCCTTATGTTCACAGCTGTAGAGAGCTTCCAGCAGCCTATAGGACCATAATGAGTGCAGACCAGGCATAAGTGTGTTTCCTTACCTTTTGGTCAAGGTTCTTGTAGGAAGTTCCGTGTAGAAAGTCTTATACTCTCTGGGTGGCAGAGGAAGGAGAGGGTGGGTGTGTGCTATGCAGCAGTTATGTCCCTTCTGAGGATTTGGCTGTCAAAGACAGGAACATCAAAGAATGGAGCAGCCCCACCTCCAGCAGCCCCTGCCTCCACGACTGAGGCTCTCCCAGCCTCAGGTCAAGGCTGTCCAACCCATACCTCCCTGATGGACAGGAAGTGTCCAAGCCCAACCATGTCACCAAACCTCCTCCAGTGCCACCACCAGAGCTGGCCACTGCCAATGTTCTGCCTGCTGTGACAACATCACCAGGACTGTCTACCTGGAGAAAAAAATTTGTGTTTGCCATGACTGGAGGGGGCCCCCACCTCCCTGTAAGATTGAAGGCAACTGTAAGCCAGGTATAGGTTGGGGTCATCACCAGCACACCCTGCCACTGCCAGTGTTCTCTTCTGTGACACATCCCCAGGGCTGGTTACAGGGCTGCAACACATCCCCAGGCCTGCAGTTAGCACTGAATCACTGTGACATGGCTATTATCTTCCACCATTCATCCGAGAAAGAACAATTAAATAATAAAAATGCATAACTAAATTAATAAAACTAAACAACCTCTGGCAATATTGTGGTGGAAAATTAGGCATTTGTAGCATTTATTTAAAGAACAGCACTTCAGAAAATGTTTAAAAAATAATTAAAATGGTAAGTCCTACTCACTGCCCAAGTGTAAAGAATTGTGCAGTACTTGCTGCTGAGATTTGTGGGTTTGAAGACTAAATTCTTGAAAAATGCCTGTCACGTTGACTGAAGGCAACATTTCCCACTTTTAGAATTAAAGACATGTCCACTGCAAAATTATGTATCCACAAGTGGCTGAGAGTGCTGAGCACAGATCAGAATGAACTGCAAGATTCATGTCTTTCTTTTCCTGAAACAAATCAAAGAATTTTGCCAGGGACTGTCCTGTGCTATACACTTCAGCTGGACACTAGAATAAAATTCAGGAATTAGTTCCCTTCTGCTTGGTTCACTGCAGGCTGCTACATACAGTCTCTTTAATTGACAGGACCAGAGGCACTGGGCACAAACTAAAATGCATCAGGTTCCCACTGAACATCAGGAAACATCTTTTACTGAGACTGAGAACTGGCACAGGTTACCCAGGGAGGTTGTGAAGTATCTCACCTTGGAGGTATTCAAAAGCCACCTGGACCTGGTCCTGGGCAAGTGCCTCTGGGTGGCCCTGCTTGAACTCAGGAGTCAGACCAAACAACCTCCAGAGGTCCTGTCCAGGCTCAGCCCGTCTGTGAGTCTGTGGTTCAGGCACCAGCCACCCCAGTAATTGACTGATAAAGTTTGTGTGATGCCATAGTTCATGGGCTCACAGTGAGCAGTCAGGGATGGCATCCTCTGTGTGCAAACCCTGACCTTCCTTCAGAGACCACCAGGAGAGCAGGTAATTTACAACTATCAGATCACCAGACTCCAGTCTTCCAGGCAGTGGACCTGTTAGCTAGGCAGTCTTTATCTGGGAGAAACTGAGATCCCAAAAGACTCACTAGGTCAATGTACTTTGGACTTAACCCAAGGAAGTTGTCTCAGGCAGCTCATCTGCTGCCTTCAGTAGCCATATTGCCCCTGAGGAAATCCAGTATTTTCTAGACATCTGTAAAGCTTCTGGGATGAGAATCAGGCTGAGCAGCTCTCATACCCATTTCTGTGCCTGTGTGTGAAAGAAGGTGCTGATGTGTTGTAATCCTCCAGCATTTTGCACCTTCTCTGCTTTCAGTCCTTGCAGAGATGTGGTTACACCGGGTGCAAAGCAGCAACGACTCCAGCCTGCAATGTTTCCAGATGGGAAGAGCAGGACTGGCACTGGAGAGCCCTCCTGAGACCTCCTGCCTGTTTTGAAGATGCTGGGACTTCATGGATATCAGCTGAGCTCCAGAGAAACATGTGGACTTTGTGATGCTCTTCTGAACCCAGTACAAGTTCTGAACTATTTAAGGTTTTTGTTCACTTGTTATTTCTCATTTCCTCCTTTTAAAGAAAACTTCATTGCTTTATTAAGATACTGTTTAAATCTCTCGGTAACTAAACCATGAATGAAAATGAGTGAGCACACCTTGGCCAAGTTTTCATGCTGCAAGAGGTGTGGCAGTTTAGCCATGACAAATCAATAGTAAGTAAGCTGGCTGCATGGTTTTTTCACCATTTTTTCTCTATAAAGAATCCTCTGGAAATCCAGCACAGCTGGCACTTGAGTAAGGGGCTATTTGGCTCCCTTTTTAGCTGCTCCATCATGGAATGTAGTGTTAGTCAGATGAGTAACTGCATACAAATGGCACCTAGGTACTGAAAGTAGATGTTCTCTGTGCGCCTCCTGAGGCACGTGTGCTGAGTTTAAGGATCGATGGGGTTTTTTCTGCCTTGCTCATTCCTGTGGCTGGGATGTGCAAACCATGTTGTGCTCAGATGTCCTGCCTCTCCCACTGCAGTGCCAGCTAATGTCTGATTCCAGAAGCTTTGCAGTTGGCAATGTTTTAATAAGCAGAAAGAGCACAGCTTGATTCTCAGGTAACAGGCTGAGCTAGCTGTGCTGGCAGTCAGAGCAAAAAACATGGTATTGACTTGAAGACTGAGTGAATTTGGAATAGAAATTGCGGAGGAGGAATAAATGTGGCATACCAGGATGTCACTTTTACACTTTCCAGATGATAACTGCACTCTAAAGTGGAGAATCTCTGACAGTGACATCCTCTTTCAAGCATCCAACATCCATGCCCGTACTTGGTCCTCCTGCAAACCCCCTCTTTTCCCTTCTTTGTCTGACTCACTGTGTATTCTTCACAAAACACACTGTCACAGGCTGTGTTTATGAAAGTTACTCAAGCTTGTTTCCAAGTTAGAATTCATGTTTTATGAGGGGGTGGATAGGTGAGGAGGGGAAAAGTTTCCACTTGGGCAAGGGCATTGGAAAGCAGTCACTGGGAGTAAAAGTTTCAGGCTGAGTAGCACATCTCTGACTGTGCCGCATAAAAAACTGCCTGGAAACTCCTTACTTGCCTCTCACTGCAACATCTTTCAGGCCATCCATGAAATCAACACCCAAGAGTAGTTTATTTCATCACTACCTGCTACACCATTGACCAAGATATTTATTCATAGGGAATTAGTACATCACCTGGAATCTCAATTGCCTGAATATTTGGGATGTCACCACATGATATCATAGAGGGAACAGATGCCTTCTGGAGGGCAAAGCCACATCTGGGTGTGTGTCCTGGTACAGAAAGGAAGGGGAACAAAGGCTAGAAGTAGATAGTGTCTTTCTGGTGGCAGGATCTGGTGGCAGTGCTTGATGGAAGACCCTGTGGCAACTGAAATGCCTAATTTATTTCCAGGAAGGGGTGAAAAAAATAATTAAAAGCAAGAAATCAGGCTTTTTACTTTCCTGGGAGAGAGAGGCAGTTTGATAATAAACTGCTTTCCCATCAGCAGCTCAGGGTGATGTACTTCCAAGAGCCAGACCCCTTGGGACAACACCCTTGGCGAGTGTGGCCGAGCCTCTAAAACTCCTGCAAGGGTGTGAAAGGGAATATCTGTGAGTGAATGATGCTAAAGCCTCCTTCAGAGGGCAGGGAGCTGGCCCTGCAGGGGGGGACGTTTCACAAACTGCCTTGCACCAGGATGCTTCCATCCTGAGGAGAAAGGATTTTCCATTTTGTCCACCTCGCCTACTCCCAGAGGTTCTCCCTTCCAGAACCCCAAAGATGTGCCAAAATCTGTGTGTCTAAAAAACATCAAATCATAATTTTATCAGGCCACATTTGGCACCAAGGATCAGAATTGGGCCTATGTAATAATCTTTACCAATACCAGGGAAAAGTCAAGAGCATAATGAGAGCAGACATTTGTTTGCCTCTAAAAGGTATGTTTGCAGCCTGAATGTAATATTCCTAGAGAACCCAAATAAGGAAACAACTATAAAGAAAGCTCAGAATATCACACTCCACTCTTCAGACCTTGTGTAATGTAAACTGAATAAAAAGTTCCTAATAGAAAAAAGGTAAATGAGTTATTCTTAAAATTTGTTTTAATGGTGACTGTGTTATTAATAATGTATTTAGAGAGTTATTTTCAGCTATGTCCCTAGATCCAGTGAAATAATTCCATGTTCCAGGACAGGAGCAAAAGAATGAGGGACTACATACAGATCATCTAAGATGATCTACTATCATCTTAGTGACCAGTTCTATAAATAAGCTGCTAAAAATTAGTAACCATTGTCATAGCTGGCTCAAGAGAGACTTGTTAACTAATTATAGATCAAGCTGCGCATTAAAATTAAAGCCATTTGCAAGATATTACAGTAAATTTAATGTTCCCAAAAGATGTTAGACACTTGGAACCTCAAGCAGCTGCATAACCACTGCAGCTTGATCAATGCAAAAAAAAAAGTTTTCAAACATTATTTGAATATCACGGAGGGGCTAGATAGAAATTCTACTGAGGATAGGCCACTCCTTGAATTTCTTGACCTGAGGACCCTATTGCTGATGAACTGACAACAACACAAATCTGATGCTGGGTAGGCTACTTAGATATCAGCAGGTTTTTGGCCATTGCTGTCTGGTTTTGTGCTTTACAGTGTGTGCATGATGGGATCTTGGTCCATGATTAGAACCTTGCCATGATATAAAACACACAGAATAATAGCACGGGCATTCTGGTCCTCAAAGCTGTATTTCAGGAATGTGAAGTTTGTTTCCTGATTTAATGCTGCCATAGTCAAGCAGATTTGGTACATTACATAGGCCTAATAAGAAGATTTCATGAGTATTTTAAAATTGTGGGTAACCTGAGAAAGAGAGGAGAATATATTGGCAAATAAAGCATACTTTCATGTAAATCACAGATAGAATTACCAGGAATTTATCCTGGAACAGAATCTGAGGCCTTAGTGGCTGATAAAGGTTGCAGCCCAGTGAGTGCACACAGGGAATCTTTATCACCTTGAGCTGCAGCAAAAATAAAAACAAAAAATAGAAGAAAAAAAAAAAGAAAAATGCAATACACAGTGCAACCTTGAACATCAAAAGGACCAAACAGGCTACCAGAGAGGAGTAGGATACTTCCCCCTGCTTGATGCCTTTGCTCTGACTAAAATATTATTAATATTTTAGTATATTGACTGTTGCTTACTTTTCTAGAGCAACACCTTTAAAAACCAAGCTGTGTGATATAGATATGAACCTGGATTATGGCTGGTTGAGATCAACTGGAGGAGAGAGCACTGTGAAAAAAAAGACAAAAATCTGGATTGAACCTAAGCCTTCCCTATTTTTTTTAATTTGGATTAAACTTTCCATTTGCCATAGAACAATGGCAAATTGTTGGTAGCTGGACTTCAATTACAACTAAGCTGCATCACTAGATACTTCTAATGTGCCTGGAAACTATCTTGATCCAAGGTAAATTGGTTTATTGTACATATTTACAGGTACAAAAGAAAACAAAAATTGTGACTGAGCTAAAATTCAGCTCATTATTTGCTATTGTGGCATTAATTATTGACCAGATTCTTCAGTTGCTGAACAATTTGAATGCCATGAGTGGTAGTCATCCTCCTGAGCAATGTGTTGGAAGCTGGTCTCTGAGAGATGAAACCTTAAAAAGTAGAGTAATAGCACAGCCCAGTGGCTTGTCAAAGAATAAACCACAACTTAGGGATCTCCTGATCTGGGTAATTGAATGTATTTTATCAAAAAGTCTGGGAAAAGTGAAAACTAGAAATTATTCTAGGGTCAGATGGAAATGAATTCTTTCTTCTAATCCGTTTTCTTTACCCAAAATCATTCTGAAAAACTGCTTTCAGTTTCGAGGGCTACAAAGCACATTGTCACACTCATGTCATTTTGTGCAGAATTCTTTAAGACTGTTATTCAAAACTATATTTTTTGAATAATAATTTCACTTAGAACAATTCATGCTCTAAATTATGTTATTGCTATAACTCTACTGTTGCAAAGAATTATTCTTTGTCTCATTATTCCCTTACATACCTGCTTTGATCTGCTTTTATTTTCATGTACAATTTGCATATATCTAAGGAATTATCTGAAATCTATTGACACTGGCTTACATGGACCCATTTATTCTAGAAAACAGTTAATATCTGATAAAAAAATACACCACCAGTATGCCCAAATTAGTCTTGGACTAGAGGAAAGGGGTGGGATTTTGAGGCTGCATGGGCACCAGAAGGGGTTTGGGGTGGTGTTAGAGCTGTGTCAGGGCTGGGGAGAAATCTTGTGGCAGAATTTTCTGCTGGGCAAGGCAAGGAGGGGTGGTGGGCTGGGAGGATGTTGTGTGCCCATTTCCCATCCTATTAGGAAGAGAGGATGTGTTTAAGGATGCCCTGGAACACAGGCCATGGAAGGACTGGTTAGTTCCTCATAATCATTGCCTGTCTGGGCTGTGAGAGAAGGGTTCAAACAGGGCTGTTGGACACCTGAGAATGGAGCTCATGCCTCTTAATGCATGGGTGAGACAAATACCTGTCCAAATCACCGGGAAATAAAGGGAATGTGCTGTGCCTTAGTATGCCTACTCTAATAAAAAAAGAAATACCTTCATTTAGGAAGCATTTCTCTTTCTCCTGGGATAAGTAATGACCTCATATCTCCACAGGCAACACAGCTTGTCACAAAACCTGCACAGAGTCCAGATCTGGACTGTGGATATGCCAGGTGGGAGGGAGGGGATGGGAACTCCTATGGTCAGGGATAACTTTTGAAAGGAAACAAAGATCATGTGGTGTTCAAAGAAGATAAAAAAAACCCACCACAGAAGTGGAAAATGAAAAACAAAGAACAAAAGCTTTGAGGGATGCCTCTTGAAGCAGAGTCGGGTCACAGAGCCTGTGTTGTTAGTGTAGCAAGCGTGGGTCCCCAGCCACATAGATTTCTCTCTGTTGAGTAGAGGAAACAATCCACCTGTCCTAGATAATTCCCTAAATTAATTCTACCAGAAGATACTACAGATAAGAGATGACCTTGCCTACTGAGTTTTTTAAAACAGGTATAGCTGGCATGGCCAAGTCCTGCACACCACAAGTCTCTGAATCTGAATTTTAGCTCTATGTGTGGTTCAAATATATCAAATCAAGTTTCCATCGTTGCTAATCCCATGGGTAGCAAAGAATGTGAATAAAGAATATTACTAATTTAAAGAAAAAAAAAGCCCCAGAGATAAATAAATGTGATATGCTGGCATTTTGACCAGCAAAAAACCAAAGTTGCACCTCACTAACAAAGTCCCTGGGGATTTAAGGATCCATGGGGACAGACATAGGCAAAGGCAAAGCTCAGCATCACTCTGGTGCTGATCCAGGTGCTGATGATTGCAAATGGTGTTGGTTTCACAAGACGTGGCCTGAGCTCCACATGGCTCTGTAACTCTGGAAGTATCACCTCTGTGTTGTGGTAAGGTGCCAGCAGAGCAGGCATTACACACGGCAGTGACCCAGAAGCTGGAGAAATGAACAGTGTGACTCCCAGTAGCCCTGCTCAGTTACAACCAGGTTCCTAACATGACTAAATCTGGTGGGTAGACCTTGTTTAAATTTACCAAACTTCAGGAGGCTGCAGTGGCACTACCATGCCGACAAAAACTTCCCCAGAACCAGTATGGCTTAGCAGAGCATCCTTCCAAAAGGATACATTCCTCTTTCACTTGTTTTCTCTCCGACTCAATCCAGTACATGTTGCCAGAAGATCTCATGGCTGCATGTTCTCTGGGTGACAGGGAAGGGACCTCAAAAACAAGAAGTCCAACCCTGTGGCACCCAGCTCCATCAAGGTGTCCTCTGCAAGCCTTCTCCTGTCCTAAGCATTTGCCTGTCAACCAGGTGTGAGCAAAATAAAACTGAGTAGGATAATTTTATGGTCCCCTGACCATCAGTAACTCTCATTTCCTCCCTTCCTCCCTTCCTCCCT
>VWYI01026916.1:4302-80519 GCA_013399455.1 Anthoscopus minutus
TGTTATTAAAAACAATGATCAGCATACCAAGAAGAAATTCTTGTAGCTTGAAAAAATTATTTAATATCTTCCATCTCCTGCAAATTTCCTCTGACACTTCCCATAGAAAATGGATTTGCATCCCTGATGCTGGAATGATGCTAAGAATGACCTTTGCACCCTGTCACTGTAAGAGCATGTGATTTCACATGCCAGGGACAGGGAACGCAGGGAGAGCTGGAGAAGGTGTGTCTGAGGGAAACTGAAAATCTAAAGTAAAAGCAGTAACAAATGAGAGCCTAATGTTAGCAAAAGTGCCATGCAAATCTTGCAGTCATAAAGTTTTTTTACTGCTTTAAGAATCAGTGGGATAACATCAAAACTACTAAAAAAAATACTTGACCCAAACACCTGAATTAATTTGATCCAACCTCATTTGACAGTGATGTATTAGAGAAAATTGTTTCCTTAAACTGGAAAATAAAAAAAAAAAGGAAATCCCCAAAAGATGGAAACCCTCTCTGAAGTGAAAGCAACAAGAAACTTTCTTTTAGAGACAGTATTATATACGCTTAATGCCTAGGTTTTAAAGTGTAAAATTTCATTTTGCTGATCATGACCCGTCATCAGTAAGAATTATCAACATTCTACTTCCTAATTAAGGTAGATGCAAGAAAAACAAAATTAAGAGATCACATGGAATAAAATTATTCAAGTTCTTAATAATCATATGACCCTTTGATGTGAACAAAAGATTTTAGTGCCACAAATTCAGCCTGGTTAAGAGCTGAATGCATTGAGGCTTTAGAACCTATCAATGGCCAGCAAGATATCAGGTAGAAACTTCTGCAATTGTAACTATTATCATATACATGGTTAAATATATTTACTGACAACATGAACTACACGACCAAGATAAAACAAAAACCCTTTAGACTGGTTTCCTTATCAAGAAAACTTAATGGTGAAATAAAAGCAAATTTTTAAGTATTAATTGGACTTTATTGGACAAGATTCCCTCCTATCGGTAGTGCAAGGACCACAAAGTGAATGCAATACTGTCAACAAGTAATACAGATTCCATTAAAGAATCTTAGCTTTGGAGAAGAAGAATGTTAAAAATTCAAGAAGAGTATAGCTAGACCGCAAATCATCAGCTCCTTGCTCCTGCTGCACACTTTTTTCTCCCCCAGAAAGCTTAGGCACTAGACTACTACTGGTGACATCTCTGCTAAGTTAGCCAGGAAGAGACTTTTCAGATGGCTCCATGAACTACAGCAGCATGTACTCACTGAGCATACTCACAGATACTGAGGTAGCTAAGAAGCTACACCACTAAAAGCAACTGGTTCCCTGATCATCTTCTCTGAAGTCAATGTTACTCAAGGATAAAGTCAACCAAAAAATAACAAGTTAATGAAATAACACACACCAGCTGTGGTAATACACACTGTATACCATTTTCTCTTGGTAACCTTAACTCTAAATAGTGTTTGCATTTTCAGAGTGTGAATTATCATCAATGGAGATACTAAGTCATCCCTTATTTTCAGAAAAAACAGTAACATATAAGGACATAGACAGTACATTTTTTAGCCAGCCGACTTAGGTCCAGAAAAACCCACTCGACTAATTTCATTTAAAGAATTAAATTATTACTTTTATAAAGATGCAGAAATTTAGAAGTACATATTTTGTTACCCAGAAGTGGCTGCTAGCTGTGAAGGTGAAAATAGTCAATACTGAAGGTAGAATGACACAACAGCAAAATGATAATGGTCTTCTCTGAAAATTTTGTTTGCATAAGAAGCAGCTTCTATAATTTCCTCTAACATATCCGTTTAGAGAGAAACAAGTCGCTTTTGTGTCAGTCCTTATCAAAATTATAAAAGGATCTTTTTAAATAATCACAAAATAGTACATCATGTGTTTTCTAAAAGTTGGGAGAAATAGAACAAAACTATTCCAAGTGTGTTAACATAGGAATCCTTGTCTTTCAGTTACAAAGTATACAATGAAAACAGTGTAATGACACTGAGTGATACTATGCCAAATACCACAGAACACACAAGACCAACACTTTCTTTTTGCAAGGAATTACCATCATCAAAATCTGACACTTATTTTGAAGATCCCTCTTCATGATTAAAAATTTTATCATTGCAAATAGAAAAGTTTTGGAAACTATTATGGGAAAAATTGAGGCTCACTGAATTTCTATGCCAAATACCAGTCAGAAGAAGCTGGTAGCCTCAAAATTTGTTTCAACATTGTAGATCCCTTGTATGCTTGAGGGAATCTGAGAGGCAACCAGCCCAGAGCACAGGAGCTGCACTAGGTGAAGCCTAGTCAGCAGTCTGGGCTGTCACAATCCTAGCATCTTTCTTTTATACATACACCACTACGATATTTTCACAGAACCATATTGACAGATTTCAACGTGCTTTTGCAGGTTGATTGCTAACTGGATTGTGTCCCTCTGCACATGCAAGCACCAGCAAAACAAAGATCAGTGGATTTAGCCAGCCTTAAGACACCGTAAAGTCAGCCCACACCCAAGATAAAACCAGTGAGCTACGACCAAAATGTGACTTCTATTTCCTCCTCCTTCTCCTGTTACTATGTGTCCTGCAAAACATTCAGACAACACAGTGCTTTATTTACAAAAGGTAGCGTGGTAAAGGTGAAAGAACTTTAATGAGCAAGAGCAGGAAATACCTTGGGACTATGGTGTCCCCACAGCACAAATGACATTTCCTTAAACCCCTGGGCAGACAAAAAAACCTGCCACCCTTTCTATCACTTTTTCAGTTCAGTTCCAGGTATTAAAATGATAAAGCTATACACTCACTTAAGTCTCCTCCTTTTGAGACTACAGGAGTAAAACAGATCACAACTTCTTACTCACAGCCAGAACAAACAGCCCAAAGCTCCAGTTCTACAAAAGCGAACAAGGCACAATGATAAATGATAGTAAATCAATTGATCTAATAAGAAATGTACAGCGTGTTTATGGGAATGTGGGTTAAGGCCTGTGTTATTCTTTATGCAGGTGACAACTTTTTGCTACAATTCTCCACACACAATCTCTGTATTATGAATCTGGGCAAGAAAATCATGAAAGTTGGGGATGACTAGGAAAAAAAAAAGAAAAAAAACCAATCCAAATTCAGAAACCAAGATTCTGGCCATGGGGAGATCAGACACATGGACATCCATAGCACACTAGAAACACAAATTGAGATTCAAATGGAATGAAAAGCAACAGAATGGAAGCAAGGAAGAAATGCATGAGGCCTCAGTTGGGAAGGTAAGTTGCTTTGGAATAACACTATGGAAAACCACAGAGTAAAGGGAAAGAGGAAGGATTCAGAAATGGAGACCTGCAGGCCTTCCACCACATCCTCCTCCAAGCCTCAAACTGAGACCAAAAGGAAATTGAACAAAAGACCAATGAAGCATTGCTGTTCTAATCCCACAACATTTGAAGGAAATGCAATTATTGTTGTTAACACCTACAATTGCTTTTTCCTCTCCCACTTGAAATGGCACACTAAACCCACTTTTTATTTCTAAAAAAAAATTCCAGTACATTTCCACTAAACTGCTGAACAAAATATATTTTTCCCCTCAAAATGGCCTACAAAAATACCACAGCTCATAATATCTACAAGGTCCCCATGAAAAGCTTTTCAAAAAATTGCCAAGAGAAGGTGTACCAAGAAGCTGATCCTTAAGAATAAAAGAATTCTGCAATATTGTGTAACAAAACTAATTAAAATCAAACTGTAAGTCTGGATACACATAAGGAAGAATTATGAAACACAAAGTCATAGGAGTCTGGATATACCTCATGTGGATTTTATCCATGGTGACCGCTAGTAAACCTAATTAGGCTGTATTACTAGAAATAAAGCAAACCAACCCGTCTGAATAGAAGATTTTTGCAGTTATTATTAAGCCTAATGTCATGTTTAAACTATTTGAAATAAAAATCTTGTCGTTAACAAAAGATTGCACATGACTGACCTAAATCACTTGCATTTTTTAAAGATTTTGGTCCACATTAGTGGCATTCCCAAGCTTAATGAGGATTTTAGAAAAATAATGTGTTGAGGTAAGTTCGACGAGAGTAGAACAAAATATTCCAGTTGTTCAGCCAAAAAAAGAAAATCAAATTAAACAAGTACAAACACTTATGGAAGGAATGCCTACTTTGCCAAAAGATAAAACCTAAAGAGTCTAGAAACTGGCCTTTTCTTTCAGTCCTGCCTCAGCTATCCACTGTAGCTTTATTAGTCAGGTTTTAAAGCTTGGCAGCAGGATCTAATTGCTTCTGGAAGTTTTCTGCACAAATGGAGATTGTAAATTTTTTACAGGATAAAAGCAATTAGGGATGCTAAGAATAAGTTAATATTTTTCAAAGATACATGCAGGATAATTTATTACAGTTCACTTTCAGAAAATAATATGGGGAAAATTATTTCCAGGATAGCAGCCTACACCCACTTTGTATCTCAAAATCCTGTGTTTGCAATTTATTCATAAGAAAATTTCAAAACAACACTGGTCTCCCCAACCATAGGTATGACTCAGTAGTGAAATTACTGTTATTTGCTGATGCTATTCAGAATTCATACACTGATCTATGGGTGTAAGGTAGAGCTTCAAAAAGAAAGGTAGTCTCTTAAAAGGATATATATTTTTAAAAGAATAAGAATTGAACTATATTGGACCAATTAAGCTCATTGCATTTGGAGCAAAATATCCATACTTTAGTCAACTGTGATATAATAATACGCTGCAGGTATTTAAAAAAAATTTTTTAAAGAGTCAGTAAAGTCCAGGAGGGAAGGGCCAAAAGACAAGGAAGGAGTTTAATCAGGTACATACACACACAGCCTCATATCCTACACAGAGTTTAAAAATTCAAACACACCTTCAGCAATACATTTTATAGTTATTATCATACCATTAAAAAAAACCCTACTGGACTAACCCTTAAACATGAAATGTCCTAGTAACAGGGAATTTATTGTGTTGTCATGAGGTTTGTAATGCCCACTGAGCAGACTAACTCATATAATTGTATTTCTCCATTTGTCCCTATTAGACCAAAGCATGTGAGAAATTTCTGTACAGAATAAAGGCATTTCTAAAATTCCTGGAAACTAACTATTAGCTAGCTTTCTATCTAAGCAAGCCTGCTCCTCTGCAACAAACAGGACATTACTGACAGAAGTCAGTCAACCTTAAGACATATACCCCAAATATGCCCCAAAATAGGCAGCCTTGGAATTCTTCCAAACTTCCCCTGCCCAACAGAACAAAAACAGCCAAAAAGAACACCCTTTACACTTATTTCTACTTAAAAATGAAGGGCTTTTTAAAAAACCCACTTAGTGTAATGAAAATGTGCAAAGAAACAAACATGTTACAATGGATTAATGCTTCACTCTACTGGAAGCTAATAAAAAAGAAGTAGAATTAGCTGGATAGTCTCACAGCTCATTTGATCACATCAGAACTGTTGATAAACCTACAGTAATTAGTTTACTGTGTTCAAGGAAAGAATCAAACCTGAAATACATGTGGGGGAAAAAAATCACAATTTAAAAGGTATAGACCTTATACACAGAACTACCTAACACTAAAGCCCTCATGGGCAAGCATTCTTCTGCATATTTTCCTGCAAATACTGTTTCCTTCTTTTCCAAGTAATTTGTTGCAGAACTGCATCTGTATAAAAGATGTTTACACAATACACTGAAACATAGAGATCTGAAGTTCATTTCTATTTGAGAGTACTGAAGAATCTTCTTCTTTCACCCTAATCAATAAAAAGAATTTAATTGTTGACTGCAGCTGTGTAACAAACAACAGATTCCATAAAATAAGCAGTAAAGTGTTATCGCAAACAGTCTCAGAAATTCGTGTCAAGAATGCCACAATGTCTTCTATGTTGATTCTGTTCATCATTTCATATGGCTCAGCTGCAAGCAATGAAACAACTCACATTTAAAATTAGGATATGCCTACGCACATTAAGTGGCCTTGACAAGCAAGATGCTAATTCTTTCTCAAAAAGAACTGAATAACTGGTTTGGCTTATGACCAGGAGGTATTCTCATTTGTATGACTAGAATGAAAAGAAGTTGATACCTTTTAGAATGTAATTAGGGAAAAAACTAAATTTCTAACCCATTTCTAATGGGTTAGACAGTGCCAAGGTTCGAAAGTACTGAGCACCAAAGTCTACTCCAAAAACTTTAAAAAAAAACCCTAAATAACAAAACTTGAAAATGACAATTGCTAAATCTTTTACTGTCTGCTAAGAATAGGACCTAAATGAACAACTGGTTTTTTAATAGTCTGTTTTAAAAACAAAATATAAGCAACTCATAGCTGAAAATGACTGTGACTTTGCTCAGGACCTATACAAAGATAAGGAACAAAGAGGTGCAGAAGCCTAGAGACAAGATTTTATTTTCTTTTGTAACTAATATACAAAAACAAACCTAGCTCAAAAAGGGGTTTACCATTTTTTCTTAAGAAAAACCATGAGAGATCACAGAAGGATAACACAGACAACGTCTCCACAACTCTGTCTTGAAAAATTGGTTGTATGGTGATAGAACAATTTTCAATATCCGGAACAGATGCTGTACAACTGAGTAACAGAAGTATGACACCAATGCTGACAGTCTAGTGTATGACCATATCAGCACTGCATAAACACCACACATTTCAGTTCTACTAGAGATGAAATGAGAACAATTTAATCCATCCTCCAACGCTTTCTTCAGTTGAAAAAAACAAAAAAACCAAACCAAACAAAAACAACAAAAAACTGAACATGACCAAGCAAACAAAAATCTTACTTAAGGACAGTTTATATTTTTCCAACAAGAGCACAGATTTAACCAAGTCACTGACCTCACCACGGTATTGGTGATGCCCTCCATCTTCTCTCACTTTCACTGACACACACTTTGAGGTTTATTCTACTATTCTTTCGATATATCCTAAATAACATTGTTCTAGTTTCTTTTTAAAAGCATTTCAAACTGGAGCCATTAGAAATAAAGTTTTCCCAGAACCAAAACATGTCCAAAAGATCTCCAAAAGCTTCTTTTTATCACTATAGCTCTCTTTCAAGTTCACCTTACCACCTTAGCCTTTGTTACCCCCCTTACACTCTTTACACTCTTGCGTCAGGATGCCAACACACACACAAGTAGAAAAGAAAAAGTTAAGTGCTTGGTATTCTCAACAGCTTTTTCTGGTAAGCTCCAGTTGCTATAATTAGACAAGCCCTTTTCTAGATCACAAATACAACTATCAATAGAGATAAAAATGAAAACTAGCATCAAATACACAGAACAAGCCAAATCTAAATGTTCCAGTTTCTTCCAGTTATCTCAAAATGTGCCCTGATTTAACCCTCAGAACACAAATACAATGGTTGTTTCCATGGCATAGAAGATACCTATGTCATATAAACAACAAAACCAAATAGTCTTATTAACAAGTCACAAAACTAATACTGTGTAAGAATAGGGAATGCAATTATATTTTCACTTAAAGCCAAATATAAGATTTAAGAAGCAAAGCAGATTCTAAATCACAAAATAATTAACCTGACACTTGTAACCAGCGTAATGTCATTTCAAGCACCAAAAAATACCAAAATCCTACAAAAATTTAAAACTCAGCTTCACATTCTAGAGACCTTACTTTCTCCACTTGCTGAGTTCAACGTGCACTATCAAACCAAAATAAGAACAATTAGTTCAGAGGCCAATTCTTTAACCCTGATTCATTTTTAAACAAGTTCTAGATTAGAAGTTTATAAAGTAGTCCTAAAAGATCTAAGTACTAGAACACGAAGCTTCTTAGTTCCCCTAAATATAGCAGCAGTCACATGGCTGTCATTAAGACATGAGCTTTTCCATGGCAGAATACCTCCTAAACCTTTCCCCCAAAAAATCAGACTGCGGTTCAGTCTTAAATAAAACATAGCACATAACATCTCAGACCCAGAACAGTCTGTATAAAAATACACATTCACAAATGCAACCTCAGCTCAAGCCCTCTACAAAACCAAACAGTAACACCTCAGAATTACACTGCTGAAAAGAAAAAATTATTTGCTGCTCAACAGGAGTCTGTGATCACGGAAATGCTGTTTATTAGCCTTTTTTCAAAATTAACAGACTATATAAATAAATATTATTTACTTCTAGAAAGAATAATTTATTTTTTAAAAAGGCAGTTTAAGATGACGATCGGTTCTCAGTAGTAAATTTGTATTCTGCATTTTGTAAACACACAAACATACCAGTTCATACCAGTTCCCTGTCCAGTTCAATACATTCAGATTGTACTCTCCATAGTAATCAAGCAAATCTGTGGATGTTTGACAGAAACCCACAAAATGCCAGCATCCAACTGACATCCGCCAGTAGATATACCAGGCCCCAAGTTTTATACTGCTGATGGGAAAAATAAATTAACACACACTATTTTATATGGTACATTCAAAACCAGGAGCGCTTCACATGCAGCAGCTTTCGGAACTCCCTGGTGTAAAATTTGTGCTATTTTTCCCGCTGTTCAAATAGAGAAGCTGAAAAAAACTGAGCTGAAAGCACTTCAGCACTGAGTCCTTTAGAGAGGTGTGGGCAGAGTCCATGATTTCTGGCTGCCAGCCTTGCACTTCTGCTACTAGTCAGCACATCTGTGACTTTAAAACCACATATAATCTCTTTCTAACCAACCACTTGCTTTGCTTCTCCTTCTGGAGAGAGAGATACAGGAGGTCACAACTACACTGAAGCACAGGGTACCCTCAGTAACTCTACTGCACCAGAGCACTGGAGAGTACCTGATCTCTCTAAGAGCCTGATTGTGACAACTCCCTGATCCCAAGAGGAATGCCAGAGACCTCCAGTTTCACGAGGAGGGCTGGCCCTCAGAGGAAACACTCCTGGGAGTGTTTGCAGGATAAAGACATCATTCACACAGACACTTCCACTGGCAGGTACCAGCAACCACTGGCTCTTCCATGTCACTTTACAAATCCTCCTGAAAAAGCTCCTAGGGCAGAAGCCTGGACAGCAGAGCTAGGAACAGACAGAGGACCACAGCAACTCAGCCCTGGAAACACGAGCAACTGGTCTTCCCTGAAGCCTAAGAGTCCTGCTAAGTCACAGCTGGAGCATGAGAGTGGAAAAACGGCAGGAAAAATAGGCCAGCAAGAAACCTTATTCCAGTCCAGCCTTTCCAAAACAATGTATTATTTCCATCAGCAGATGGGAAAGCTTATTACAGAAACCTTCAGGTACTGTCAGAGCCATGCAGTGATGCATTTACCCATCTAACAACCACCACTGAACACATCAGCACCCAATACAACAGGTCCTAAACACACTATTGCTCTGATCATCTAGATATGGTTAACTTGGTTTTTATTATTATTATTATTATTTAGAGGGTATCACCTGGCTAGATCCACTGCAGATTACACTAAATTCCTGCACAGAAAACACCCTTGGAGCTATCATATTTTCCCTGTCTTTCACAGCTTTTGTATGCCAGTGACGGTTTTAGAGGGAAGATTCTTCAGAAGTAATTTTAATTACTATTTCCTTCTTAGCTAGAATGCATTAATTATAGCCTGTTCCTCAAGATAATAAGAAAACAAAAAACAGTGCAATATGAACACTACAAGAAACTTAATTACTGAGTCAGATGTCCTTTAGATGTCAGTATGACTACAGAGTGGATCAGGAAAATAAAACACACACATATCAGCCTCAAGTTGTTAGATCAGTTATCAAAACAATGTCTTTCCTTAGCGACTTCATTTTGAAGAGCTCAACCACCTAATTAATCAAATGCCTATTATGAGTTTCAAAAATATGCTTTTTTTTAATAAAGGAAGCCTGCTGATGTATTTATTATAAAGCAAATGTGGTAAATGGCTCTGTATGCAAAAGCAGAAGTGCAGCATGACTTTGAAGTCTGAAGGTCAGATACAGTAACCACTCTCATCAAGGTTCCTATGTCAGACTGCATCTTCTGGTTTACATCTGAGTTTAGGAGGAGGAAGAAAGAGAATTTAAAAGAAAAAAAAGTCAACCAGTTCTGTGGCAACTTAAGAACTGGCACAATATCATTCACCTGCTTTCCTTTAAAAATCTACTAATACCCTATCTCCCACAAAATGAAATGCCACAACACACAGAGTTTCATTCTGCTTTTCAACTTTGATTTTGCTGATGAAAAAAACAATCTACTTAAGTCAGCAACAATTTTATATTAAAGAAGAGAAGGTCATCTCCATCTTCACAGATGTTTCAAACCCTTCTCATTTCAGAAAGCTGAAGGATTTTCTTGTTGATCAACATGTTTTATTTTAAAGCAGTATAGATTCAACTGCAGAAGCAAATCAGAGTATTGTGAATTGACATTTTTCCAGGCACTATTCTGTATTCCCAGCAACTTTAGGATACAAAACTCAACAGCTGGGCCTGAAGGCAAACAAATATGCTTAGAATACAAGAGCCTGATCCATGTCAAAAAAGAGAAATAAAAAATATGAAGCATGTTTTACATAAATACCTCAAAGACAAAAAACCAATACAGATTTGTTTTTAGCACCACCACCACATTTAAATACACTGAAACTGATAACACTTCCTAGTAAAACACTGAGTTATAAACAATCCTCTCTCACACACAAATAACACAGACATTATAAAAAGCAGACAGGAACATGGACAGATGTGCACAAAATAAACACATTCAGACTCACCCCACTCCAGATACTCAAGGATGTTCTTCTCTCTTCTCAGAGGGGAATTATTACATTCATCATAAAGGCAGATGAGTATATCCAGCAAGGTTTCCACACTGAAGCATTGCCCATTAGTCTGTGTTGGCCCATCCAAAATAAACTGCTCCAACTGCTTCAAACGCACTTCTCCAGACATGGTTGTTTCAGTTTGCATTGGGGTTTCTTTTTTAATGATTATTATTACTTTGTCAGAAAAATAACAACAAAAAAAAACTTCTGAGGGTTTTGTTGCTTAAAAAGAAGTTAACAATATTTTTAACAAGTGTCAAACTCTGGCAGTCCTTAATTGCCAGCCCACCTCGGTGTTCCCAGTCAGAAACTAAACCCTTGGAGTTTCAGACACACACATACAGTGTGGATATCTGTGTATGCATGACATTTAAGAGAAGAAAATAGTTATCCTAAAAAAAAAAAAATTAATAGGCTTAGTAAGAAGTGGGGCAAAAACATATATGGGCATTCCTGATGCTGTAACAATAATAATTGTACTCAAATTCAACTGAGACTGCCTGACACCGATTTCACCGTGCGCGCACAAGCACACGCACTTATATATTTTAGAAGGTCTTCTCCTTCATTCCCAATGCAGATCATGCAGCGCGATCCTGCGAGGAGCCCCGCCGCAGCACCACGGGCTAACAGCCCCTCCGGTTCCGCTTCCCAGGACGGATGGGAAGGGAAAAACAGATGTATTTACGTATTTATATAAGCGAAAGGCAGCAGAAACGAGGGCGCACACCGGCGGTGAGGGAGGGAGGGATGAGGGGCCGCGCAGCCCCGCCGCCCCCCGCAGCCTCCCCCGGCCCCGGCAGCGCCTCCGCGGCCACCGCGGGGTGGGGCGCAGCCCCCCCTCCTCAGGGCGCAGCCACGTCCTGCCCCGGGCAGCCTTGCCTTTCCCTTCCTCCTCCTCCTCCTTACCGAGTCTCCTTTTAAGGCTTTTCAGTGATTCAAAAAAACTAAAGTCTTCATTGTCGCCCCTTTCTCCTCCGCTGCGCCAAGGGGCGGCGGGCGGGACGCGCGCCCCGACACACCGGCAAAAGCGTTCCGAGCCCTGTCAAATCCTTCCCATGGCTGCTGCGGCGGCGGCTGCTGCTGCGGAGACGGCGCCCTCCTCCTCCTCNCAGACGGCGCCCCCCTCCGCCTCCTCCTCCTCCACCCGGTGCGCGTCCTGGGGCGGATAGAAAGCGCCGGCGTCTCCGCTCCGGCCGCACGCTGCGGGCCGGGAGGCCCCGACGACGGTGGCGGCGGCGGCGGTGGCTTCACTCCCGGCGGCGCGACGGTGTCCTGGCTTCGCCCCCCCGGGCAAAGGGCATCCTCGGGCGGTGCGTGAGCGGGGTGTGTGTGTGTGCGTGCGCGGGGCGGCGGGGAGGGGTAGCGGCGGCGCCCTCCCTCCCCGGCTCGCTCCCTCCCTCCCTCCGCTTCCGCGNTGGCGACCGCGGCGGGGGGGAGCCGCCGCCGAGCGCCGCCGCAGCACGGGGAGCCGAGCCCGGGGCCGCCGCTACTGATGGGATTGAGGGGAGGAGGGGATGCTGCAGCAGGGAATGCAGGGATACGGGCGGACCCAGGGATACGAGAGGGAGTGAGGGCGGGCGTGGGGAGGCCGCAGTGCAGCTCCCCGCGGGCTGTGGCCGCCCGGGCTGGGCTGTCCCGGGCGGACCCGCCCGTCCGGCCGAGGATCCCTCCGGGCTTCGCCCCGAGCCGAGGGGAGCAGCCGCCGCCGTTGCCCGGCCTGGTTCCGCTCAGCCGCCTTCCTGGCAATAAGGCCTTTGATTAAAATGCCCGGCCTGGTTATGGAGGGTGGGCAGGGAGAGCAGACCCTGCCTGCTCTTCCAAGGGGATCTGCCGAGCTCCAGGTGCGAGCAGAGACTCCGGCTCCCTCACACTTCGGGGCCTTAAAAACGTGACAGAAAAGGCGTCGGCTCTTGGCGGTTCTGTCCGTGCTGGCGAAGTGCCTCCCCTCATTGAGGAGCCCGCCGTGCCACCAAAGTACACGCCGGGGAAACAAGCTCCTTTCGCGGGCATCCTTTAAGAGAGCTGGAGGATATTCTTGTTGATCAACGTGGTTTATGTTAAGGCGGTATAGACTCAACAGCAGAAGCATATCAGGATTTTGCGCTGATCTCTTTGCAGGGCCGCCTATAGGGTAGGAGTTGACAGCTGCCCCCCTCCACACCGTGGCAGCTCTCCTGGCCAAAGGTATCAGGGATGCGCTGTGGTGCTTGGGGGATTGAATGTCATCTCTGAGACAACGTGTAACTAAAGTTCGTCCTTCCTCAGAGGTCAGGTGAAAGGGGAGGAGGGCCACACAGCCCCCAGAGGTCATTGGTTGTAGGTGAACTTCAGCATTCTCCTGAAGCCCACCAAGTCCTGCATCTTCTGGAGTTCCAGGGAAGGATAAAGCTCAGGCATCTGCTTCCTCAATTCAGTAATCTGCAAATGACCCTCAACTGGGTTTTGCCATACCAAGTATCTATATAACACTTTTTTCTTAACTGGCCTTTTTACCATATGATATAAAACATCAACAGTCTTAACACACCCAGTAAGGTGTAATACACGTTATGATTAAAGTCCCATATGTTTATTCAGAATCACTCAGCTATATGTAAAGTCACTGGTGCAAAGCTAGACTGGACAGTGACTCCCACCCTGTACATGCAAAATGACAGAGCAGACTCTTGGCGAATGAAGAAATGTGCCGAGGATTTAATTCTAAAAGCTTTTTGTGCAAAAACCTCCAAGAAAGTTTAGAAACCACTACAACTTGTAAGTGAGCTTGTGATGGGTAGAAGATAGGATTAAACTGAGGATTAAGCTAATAAGGAAAGGGTTTCCTTCCTGTGCAGGGGTACAACCTTTGTATGACAAGAGCCCCGTGCCAGTGTCTGAGGTGCTGCTGATCCTTGACTTTTGCAGTCACAGCAGTGTCTGTGGTAGGAGCCTGCTCCCAAGCTGTGGCATACAGGCAGTTTTACAGTGAGAGTAAGGCATTTCCTGCTGGCTCTCTGCTGAACTTGTGGAAATTGGGATTGAAGCTGGAGGTGGAGGGGGATGCCTGATGACAGCAATAAAAATAAATTGCTATTGCAGGGGTAGGTGGCCTAGATCAGATAGCACTTCCTATAGGAGTTGGAGACACATCATCCAAGTTCATCCCAAGCATAGATTAACCATTAATAGGGTTGCAGAGTGAAAATGGAGAAGAGTAAGAGTTAAAGGGATCGTAGCTCCTTGGACTTTGGCACTGCTTGGCAGGGAAGTGAACTGAAGAACCAATGCCAGAGATATGATGGGTGTGGATATTTCACTTATTTACTTAGGTTACTGTGTTTTCCTTTGCCAATTATAAAGTCTTTCCTTGTTTTAATTGCAGACCAAGTGTTTGCAAATAAGGATGGATACCCAGCAAAGGCAGTCACTTTCCCTATATTTCTGGTTTTAAAACTGAACCCTTGTTTCTGCCAGCATCGCTTGACAGAAGTTGCACATCAAGCCAGTTCTTTTCAATGTTCTTTTCAGCCTGTATGAGGCTACAAGTAAAACCATGTAAGTTGCAGTTGAACACAAAACCCAGGAATTTTTTGTTCTCTCCTTGTTTAATAGCCTGTCCAAAAATAGAAAAAGGCATCCGCATAACAACTGGTGATACACCCACTGGGCTGTAGTCAGCTGTTGTGCCACAGAAGCTGTGAGGAACAGGTACACCAATGATGACTGGTGCCACTTTTATTTGTTGGGAATTATCTATGTACCAGATGAAAAATTCTCACAGTACACCCATGGGATGGAAAATATTTTCTCTGCCTTATAAGAAAGATTTTAGTTCAGAATAATTAGAAAGCCAACAAAATTTTGTGTAACACACAGAAATTCCTTCTCTTGTACATTCTGTCACTAAGACACTGTACCCTAAAAATACACCCAAGTTGTGCAAATATACCCCAGTATCTTTCATAATTATCATGTGTTTGTTTCACTCTGTTCTTGTTTTAATAATATCAAAATAATATTTGTCTTATTGCGTAGCTTTACAAATGTTTACGGTACCTAAAACATAAGTAAAGATAATAAGGAATTTATATCTTACAATAAGTTAAGCAAGCTGATAGGCGCAGAGGGGATAGTGTGGAATGAGGAGGATATGGTTGAAAGAATGTAGTTTATATATTAACGTCATATATGTTGAGTGTTTCAATAGTTATTGTTGGTATAATAAACAGCCTTTTCCCTTCAGGAACAAAGGTTTGTTGTTTTTGGTGAAGTATTGTGGATATCTGGTTTTGGTGTGCAAACCATTTCTAAAGTCAAGAGAGACCCCACATGCTTCCCAGCAGGTGAATAATCCTTGTTACAGGTAGATCTACTACATGCCTAGGGATAAGTACTCAAGAATGGCATTTGTGTGTTGACAAAATTTTGCATCCAGACTTTTCTGTTCTCTAAAACTTCACTTTGTAGATATATGTTGTTTGTACTGATACAGCATTTCATCTTCCACACAAAATTTTGTAGTAATCTGCAAAAACAGTGCTGGCACCCAATTTAGATGTTTATAGACATGGGATGCTACTATTTGAAAAGGGGTCCTACAGCTGTTGTCTGAACTGTAGTAATGACTTGGGTTATTGGAAGAGATTGCAGGTAGCTGCAGATGGAGCACACAGTGGTTGCACTCTAGGAGGACGCTGAAGACCAGCATGTGTGAACTGAGCAATGCTTGTTCTATCATCTGTTTCACTGTAGTTTCACATAAATCTTGCTGCTGGGGCAAACTTAATCCTAGTGAACAGAGAGATCTCTTCATTGAAACTGATGGCTGTTGCAGAACTTTAATTAGTCTCAGTGCCTATAATAATGCATTTAGTAACACTCTTTAGTGTTTTTAGAGACTTGTAAATCTACTATTTTTTCCCTCCCTAATTGTCTTGCCAAGACCTATTTCTCCTGTGAGGTCTACAGAGAAGTCCAACTGCAAGCACTAAATGGTACCTGGCAAAATTGATGCTTAATATTTACCTAATCCCAAAACAATGATCTTAAATGTGTATGTATGTATAGGCATTGTAAATATGGAATTATCTTTCTCTTCCCTCAGGCTTCTTTTATTGGTCTTTGGAGTCTTATTTATGTCTTAATGATTTTCTGTGAATGGCTGAATGGAATAATTTTACCTCTGAGAGAAATTGCATCATGCTGATCTCACTACACTGGATCTGTACTGGGTTCATCCTCCTGGTTTTAGTCTTCATTTAAAATTAATGAGAATGTGGCCACCACCAGCATACAATTTTCTATGAAGAATGAAGCAGGTTTGACCCTGCTAAAGTGTCCAGGGGTGCTGTGCTCTGAACAGAAGCAAGATAGCCTCCGTGATTAAAGAACAGGAGAGGAAATAATGGAATTACATTTATAACTGTGTGAAATTGCTATGATTTGAATCTTGCTTTTATGATGCAGACTAGGAACTGACCAAAGTCACGTCTCATTCTGACCTCCAAAGAGGACCCTGTGTTTGCACTCTGACAATGCTGTTTCATCTCTCAGTATGTTGTTTTCTTGCTATGAAAGTGGGGCCAAGGCTGCCAAAGCTCTTAGGGCTGCTGTAAACCTTAATTAATGTCAGTGTAGCAGTCTGAGATTCTTTTTTTATTTTCCTTTCTTCAGTAACATAAATCTAAGACTGTTATTTTCTCTCTTTTTTTTGTAGTCTGTAATTGTCTGCAGCTTTTCAAGCCTCCAGTCCCTCCATAATCCGGTTCTTTCCTATGGATTTCTTTATCTTTGCTGGTGTTTTATTCCACCATTTCCAGAATCTGTTACCCGTGTTATGCCATCTTCAAAAGTTGAACTCTCCTTAAGACAATTCACTCCCTTAAATGAAGATATTTAATGACATACAACTCTTTGCCAGGTCAAGTGGCTTCTTAAACTGAAGAGTTCTGAGGAAGACCACATATTTACTTCTGAAGCTGGATGGATGCAAATTTCTGCCACTGCCACACAAAGTACAGGTAATCCATTGATTCAAAAGGAAAATGCATTTACATTATCTGGCTGATGCCTATACAAAGCTAGTGTTGCTCAACATACAACAGCAGTAACTCAGCACAAGAGCTCCTTCTAAACTTATTCTTTGCAGTGGGTCATAGTTTCTATTGATCAAAATCAAGGCTTTCAATGTGCTTTGATCTAGAATGAGTACCTCTTCTGCTGGTGAACACTCAATGCTGTATTATGGACCTTTTTTTTATTAAAAGGGTGTACTTAGAGATTAATTGAGTGAGGATCTCACTGTGAAAGTGATTTTTTAAAAAGAGCTGCTACTGTCATGTAAGTAACACTGATGGAAGGGATGAGGAATGAGGAAACTCGTGACTAAGAGATCTTTGATTGGGTGAGGAAACAGGATGAAGTGAGGAAGAATGGGATAGATGAAAGAGGGAGGGAACACAATCACTAATTTGGAAATCATGGGAAGGAAGAGTGATTTAGAAAGGGGAAGTCAAGGGCAGGGAGTTAGGCAAGAAAGGGGGAGGGAAGCTTGTGAAGAGGGAGGGGGAAAAATGCTTACTTGTAAAACCTAGCAAATTCTGTACTTAGATGAAAACAAGACCAGAAAGAGCCTAGTTTGGAATGTGAACCCGGGGTGCATGGAGTTGGATTAACTTTATGTCAGAGAAAGGCTCGGAGTGCCTAGCTCATTACAAAGAGAATGCAGGAGATCACACAGTGATCTTGATTTCCCCAGGGTTGTGGAATTTTCAGATCAGAGGTCTGACCAATTCAATTCTTGTTTTAAAGTGCTGTTTTGGTTTATTTGAATTTTAATGAAAGAATATTGATATATTGAAAACAGTGGTGCCTCTATTTTATGTTGCTTATTTTTAACTTGCAAAAGTAGCATCATAGGTTTAAAATATATATTTCATTGGTATAATAGATACAGACAATGACAACAGATGCAATTCAGACAGAAGTCTGTTTTAATCAGAGGCAAGACACTTAATCTAAAGAGACACTTTCATCATGGTCTACAGATTGAAATGACAATATTGTGGCTTATCAACAGTTGGCATTTTGAGTTTGTTTGCTAAATTTTATTTTGAAGGAGAGGCAACGAGCCCCACCTCCCTTCATGGATTAAAGTTGCAATCAGTCATCACATTTTAAGTAAGTGATGGCAGTATTGCAGGTAACAATGACTAGAAACCATAGCTTCTATTGTTTACCACTACTACATTTTGCAGATTGATTTCTTCTGCAGTGAAAACTAACAGAAAAAAATTAAGTGCTCTGTAAAATTGGAGATGCTTTTGGAAAACATTTGTTGTAAGTAAAGACCTCTTTCCATGCAGTAGGTAACTTCAGGTCACCTCCCAAAGAGCAGAAAATCTTGAAATCATGGAACCATGGAATAGTTGGGATGGAAGAGGCCTGAAAGATCATCCCATTACAACCCCTCTGCCATGGGCAGGGACGCCTTCCACCACATTGCTCAAAGCCCCATCCAATCTGACCTTGAACACCTCCAGGGATGAGGCATCCACAGCTCTGTGCAACCTGTGCCAGTGCCTCACCACTTTCATAGTGAAGTATTTCTTCCTAACATCTAATCTAACCTGTTTAAAATGTTATGTAGTGTTCAGCAATGATCCCACTCAAGCCAATGCCAAAAAAAGCCTCTTCATCTCAGCAAGAGCATAAGTGAACTCATAATTCTTTCTGGAACAAACAAAACTGTTTTGTCTTAGTTTTATGAAAAGGGAGAGTGGTTTATATCTTTGCACAAAGTCAACCATTTTTCTTTGTAAACTGTCACTGCACAAATTAAGATATTTAATTATATGGAAAGGTTAGAAGTGTGATTACAAGTGGTTTTTGAGGTAGAGAAAGGCAAATATTTGTACTAGTTTAATCAAAAAGTGTGAACATAACACTGGCTCAGATCCTTGAGTGTGGATAGCACTGGGAATAACTGTCCTTGTGGGAGGAGGTTCTGGCCAGTGGTACAGCTTTGTTTTGTTGATAGTGCTCCCTCGGTGAATGGAACCTCCCTGAGAGAGGTGAGAGCAGATCTGCTGGCAGGAGTGCTCCCTACCTGCATTCATGAAAGAGGGCAAGGTTAGCCATGCATCACTTTGTCACTGTTTCAAGTAACCCAGCTCACCTCGGCTGAAATAAGCTGGGCCTTGCTTAGGCCTCCCTAAACATCAAAAGGAGGGGCAGCCTCCAGCATGTGAGCAAAGACATGCACCAGAGGTTATGACATGGACAATAACCTCTCCCAGTGGGGCATACACAGATCAGGAAAAGGACATTGCTCTACAGCCACAGTCACTCAGGGGACAAGTTCATGTGACAGTGAATTTTTATTAAGGCAGGAATGTTGCTATGGAATAATTCAACTCAATCAATCAATCAATCAATCAAAGTATGGACAAAAAGTCTTCACTAAAGGACTAAAAGCCACCCACATGGGAAGGACTAAAAGTACTAATTAAAAGTAAATATTTCCAATCAGAGTAAGTTTTAGCAACTCATAACTTGAAAGTAATTTGGCTGGTTTTCCTCAGTTTTTGCAAAAGTGACTAAAATGGACCTGGCAAGCTTCATACTCAAGCAGCTTTCCAAGCCAAAGTTATGATGAAGGGATGGAAACACGGTGCTATAACAGAAGCTACCTTCAGCCTTAATCATGGAGATGTTGCTGCCCCCCCTTAACATCCCAAACTATGCCAAAACACACTGTAGGAGAATTAAAGTCATTACATGAAATGGAATGTTTCTAAAACTTCAGTCAAGTGATGTGATAGAAACATTAATCATAATACAGCTGTATCTCAAAACCTTTTCTTCCCCAGTTTACTCAGAACACCAGCAATTTCTGTGTGTGGTGCATCAGGAGGAAGCAAGGTCCAGCTTCATTCATCACCTGGAGTCCTGCGTTTGTTGCTATCACTTTCTTGGCTTCCTCCTGAAACACAGGATTTCATTTTGGAAGCCATGAAAATTTGGTTTCTAATTTTCCAATAGAAATTGGTAATGAAAAAAGATTTTTGAAGATGTTATAAATATTTGGTTTTTACAATGAGGAGTGATAGCCATAGTTATGTGTTCTTAAAAAAAGATATCGGCAGTTACCAGCTGTTCTTTTGGCTTTTTCAATAAAGTGAAGATTTTCTTCCTCAACTAAATAATGAAGGAAGTGGCAAGTGGATGTATAATTAGCTTCCAGCTATGGCTAGCACAGTTCTACACAGCAGCAATCCTGCAGTCACTAATCTCACTGCTGTCTTCCACAGGAGGAGAAAATGAGCTGTGCTGAGGTCTCTGAACCTCGTCCTCCCTCTGGTCAGGTACACTGACAGACCTGGGGTGCAGAGCTGCAGGATACTCAATTTATTGCTGTAGTTTGCTTCAAGGCCTTTCCTAAGACTTAATTCCCTCACCCTACAGTAAAAGTGATAATAATAAAAAGCCCTGTGATTCACAGTTGAAGCACTGTATCTTGCTTAAGTTAAACAAGTACCTAAGTGCTTTGCTGAACTGAGGCCAAGGGTGGATTACTGAGAGAGCTGGGCAGTCTTCCCATCTCCAGCCAGTTCACCAAGTAGTCTCAGGCTAATCATAGAGTTTTCTGGGGCTTAGTTTCCTGCACATCTTTATCATAGGGTATCTATTCTGACTGGTAAAGATAAGGAGATAATGAGGGATCAAAAAACTTCAGAATATGGAAGAGAGAAAATGCTGTAAAGAAAATAGGCTTCTGCATATTGGATATACATTGGATGTTATATTCTCCTTATGACTTTTCTTTAGTTTCTGGACTCTATTCAGTATTTGTGAAAAAACATCAGGCAGCTTATTAACATCATCATCATCCTGGCACCACTGGCCTTCATGCCATACAGCAGCCTGAAAAATTAACTCAGTCCTCTTTGGAATGGCTTATTAAAAGGGAAGTGGAACAACATCTTTGTCAGTTAGTGCCTGATCTGCTCTGGGAGAGTTTCTTCTGATCAGATATAGAGCTTTTAAGGCTGTTTTGCATTTCTCTGATTCCTACCTGGCAGAAAATGGCTAGAGAAAGGGCAAGAGTGTCACTGTGGAGAGCTTTTTATTGATATGGGAGAGGCCTGGTTACCATATAATAGTTTGCAAGAACAGACTTCCCTTTTAAGACTTTTTTCTACTTGGAAATTTATATTTAGTTTTGCAAAGTTAGAGCAAAATAGCTTAGTGTATTGAATTGCAAGAGAGCTATCCTGAGTACATTTGTTAGCTGCATCTTTTGATACAAAGGAAATCGGCATTAAAAAAATCTTTACTGAGAATGGATTGTGCCAGAATATTAGTTTTGTAGCATAACAAACAGACAAGAAAATATAAACATGCTAATCCATCCTGTGCAAGTTAAGAGCTGAGGTACGGTACTCTCCATTAACAACTGCTACCTGATGTTATAAACACAATTGTGGAGATTTTAGTACCACATTACAACATAGAGTATGAAACCAGAAAACACCAATGCTGCTTTTTATGGATTTTGATCTACAGTTCTGAAAGAGATTAAGCTCTTTTTACTTTATAATAAGTGGCCATATTTTGTTTATCTGTAGATAAAGCAGCACTGTAGCATACTTCTGCTTCTGTGACCTCCTCAAAACCTTTTTGCAGGCATTTCCTGATTCCCAAGTTCTGCAGATTTAGAACCAAAAAAGACACAACAGCAGTGAGTATCAGCAATATTTCCTTTCTCTGTTATACACTTATGGGTCAGTCCAGAGGGAATTAGCACAGACCAAAATAACTATTTTTTTCTCATGTCTTCTCTCTGCAAGGACAGAATTTCCAAATTCTAATCTCACCCCCAATTTTGACTCACTTTCTGTGCATAGAAGGTGTGAAGTGGCTGGGGCCAACATGCAGAGAAAGGGTACCCATGGGGAATGAGCTGTTTTCAATTCCCCCTGCATGACTGTGTATTTGAAGGCTAAATTTTTTACCTTTTTTGCAGAAAGTGAGGGGGAAAATCCAATATAAGAAATTGACCAATATAAGAAATGGAAATACAGTCAAATGGGGAGGGACTGTGGAAAAGGGGTTGTAACTAGGACATATCCCATGTGGGTGGCTTTTCAAGGCCCACCTTCTCATCTTTACTGGGAATGCACCAGAGAACAAGCAATACAAGCCCATTCTGGTGATTTCCAGCCATGGAAAGGTCTCCTGAGCTGTTTGCCAGTTGATACAGCATCAATACCAGCCAGTTGATGCCCATCTTTACCTGATCCAAGGCTGTGAGTGAAGAATTGTTTAAGTAAAAACCATTCCTTGTCATCCCCTCCAGGGTAGGATGTGTGGGAAAATCTTAATCCTGGCAGACAGCAAATCCAGGGTTTGCCAGTTCTTAGCTGAAAACAAACTGTCTAGAGAAGACTTAATTCAAGGGCAAATACTATGACAGAAAGAGCAAATCCAAAAGATAAGTATGATATTTAAGACATAGCTCAGTTGCAGGAGAAATCAGCAATGCTACAAATGCAGGCAATGCCCACTAAAGGCATTGCTCTGCTAGGATGGAGGTTGGTCCTGGAGCTAATGAAAATGGATATGATTCATCCATTACAGAAACAACACTAAAATTTTTCATCAAATGATAAAACACTTTAATGCATGAATTATATCCAAGTGGACACTCCATCAAGAGCATAAAGTCTGTTGCTTAGAGAGAGAGAATACGTAGTGTGTAATTACAGTATCACTGAAGACTACAGCTTATGTGTTTAGGTATGTCAGCTGTCCAGCTGCACTTAAGTATCTTTCAGCATATCCATTACATTTGCATATGATGTATGTAAATTAATATATCCTTAACTCATACTTATTTCTGTATGCATAGATGCAGTATGCATGTATATACATGTGTACAGACGTAGGTATGATATAAGCACATATTCATTCAGAGCATTTTAATATACTTTAAAAACACTGTGCCAAAAATGTACACCATCTGTTTTCAATCAAAATAGCCTATTTCAGAGGAAGGGAGTGTTGTCTGGTGATCAGAGCAGGGAAACTAAAGAGTCAGGACTCATGGATTCCATTCCTGAATCTGCCAGGACTTGGCTGCACAGTTTTGACAAGATCTGTGACTCCTGTGTACCCTGGTTTCCCCATTTGCAAAATGGAGCAGTATCTACTCTAGAATGTTGCAGTGGAAAATTTAATTAATATATGCTTGGAAAAATACAGAAGTTCTTGTTATGTCATCATGGTATGTTTGAAGAGTGGAATTAAATTGAAAAATACAGTACAGGGTTTGTTTTAGAGACATACATAGCAGTTGAATGTATAATTACAGCTATTTGTACACACTTAGATTGCCTAATTTTTGAATGATAGTACCTGTAATAAAATTAATGGGGGGAAAATGGTGCTCAACACTTTATGAACCCAGGCAGTCCTGTAAAAGTTTTCACACTCTATTGAACAGGGTTTCCACGGTGATAGCTGTACACCAGTGAGTGAAATATGTGTTATACCTAATTTTCATCCTGAAATAGGAAAATACAAGTGGGTATTGGGATTTTCTGGCAGGTTCCATGCAGAGAAAGCCTAGCTCCACTGAAGACAATTACAATACTCCTATTAACATAATTAGGACAAGATTTCACCCCATCCACTTCCTTAGCTTCAGTGCATCCCTTTCAGGAATACACCAGGGATTGGAATGTCCACCCCACAGTGCTTCCTCTTGGGCATGCTGGCACTGTGGCACAGGACATTTTCCTCCCTGTGCAGGGTTGGCCTTGGGTGGGTTTGATTGGAGTGTCCCAAGTGTCACAGTGGGCAGAACGCTGAGGGTGCCCCATGCTCCTGTTCTCCTACCATCCTCACCAGTCAGCTCTCACACTCCTTTGCTTTCCCTGTAGTGTGCACATCTGTGGAGCGTTAAGGCTGTGCCTTGGCTCTGGAGAGAGGCATCCATTGGGACAAGAAACACCATAGAGCAAATTCAACAAATGCAGTGACTGCGTAGGGCTGGGGAGGAAAAGGAGCAGTGTTTGTCAGGGTTTGCCTGGCTGCCAGTACCAAAGTGGCAGTGAGAGAAATCATGTCTGCTGAATGCTGCTTATGTATACTGAAAACTGAGGCATTCAAGTATGTGAAAAGTATTTGATGTAAATATGAATGTATTTCCACATCTGTGTCTTTGTCACAAAGAAAAATGGGCTGAGTTTGTTTGCTTTGGATGTTTTTGACAGCTGCTGTTCCCCCAGGTTGCGCCTCATATCTCAGTAGTGCTGTTGCTTAAGTGCAGCTTCAAAAGTACATTTAGGATCTTAGTGTGCACACACCTAAAATGAGCCAGTTGCTCATCCAAGTGAGCTGGTACAGTGACATACATGATAAAGCAAGAAAAAGACAAGGCAATATGAATCTCACAGTTATTAAGTGGATTTACAGGTTTGCCACTCAAATAAATACTTCTACCAAAATGAATGAGGACAATGTGCAACATAAGGTTTCATTGGAGACATGAAACAGTTGATTCAAATACCAGTTGTGGAGAATTCTATCTCCATGTCTGAGATCTTAAAAGCTATCATTGTTCTGTCTGTATCTGTAAACATATCTGATCTTTGGATCCCACCTGCTACATTTTAAAGAAAAGACGTATTCATGTAGTGCCCAGGAAATGCTTTGTAAATCCAGCTTTCAAGCCTCTTTCAAGTGTATGGAGAGTTTCCATCATATATATGAGAATTTCCATCATAGATAACTGCCACCCTCATTTGTCAGCTGCCATTAGTCAGAGCATTGAAGATAACAAACTTGCTAACCAGAATAAACTCTTCAGTTCTTGAACTTCTGTAAAATGAGATTCCTCTCAAAAGGAGGTACAATTACCAGCCAAATGAGACAGCAGCTTCTAATTTCAAACTACCAGTGACACAAAGAAGCAACTAGGGAGATTGGAGCAGGGAAGGAGGGTAGGGCCTGGTGGGAGCGGACCAAGGATCTAAATTCTGCATTTTCTTTATGATAGTCTGTGCCTGGAGGGAAGAAGAGGAGATAAATCTCTCATGTACAATAAATAAGAGCAGTTCATTCCATCAATTCATGCAGTAGGCTTATAAAAATGCTCCAGAGGCTCTTCTTATGCAGAGACTTACTTTTTGGGAAGAGAGAGGTTTTGCTCTTATGGCCCATTTGTTTTTCTGTCTCTCCACTGTGACTTCTAGCAGGGAGGCATGAAATAAGGGGGTATTGCCAAATGAATATCAGCCAGTTCTGGGGCCAGGGCCAAGAGGCAGTGATAGGAACCTCATGAGGAGTGCTGCCTCTTGGCATGCCCCACATGGAGGGCAATGGATTCCTGGGTCTGACCTTGAGCAGTCAGGAAGAGAATGAGGAGGCTGAGCCAGGCAGCCCAACTCCCTGCAGAGGCCGCAGGGAGCTCTGGTGCAGAGCAGGGCTTGCTGTAGGTTAGCAGGCACTTCCACCAAACCAGGGCAAACAGAGTCTGGCGCAGGCTGGCTTGGAAGGCCTGCTGGGTTGCCTTGTTTTTGAGGACACTTGTCTGACCCAAATAACAAGGATTTTGCACATTGCCAAATGCACTGGACATATCAACAAATGCATAACAGTGGTTTACCACCGGACTGAAAAAATATTTAGAATCTGAAAGACAATAAACTGCAGATTTTTTTCCCCTGTCATGCCAAGGAGTATGACTTTTAAATTATGTATCACTTCCTAAACACAAAAATTGTTCCACGGTCTATTGGCAACGGTGTTCCCAGGAATTTATAACTGAAAAAAACTATATATTGTTTTGTAATACCTTTTCACTATATTCAGGAATTATTCCTGACAGTGCCAAAAAGAGCCTCATGACTTCAGTTCATGCAGACTTCTCCTCAGAGGAGGAAAAGTGACAAGAATAACTTAGTTATATTCTTTATTCACATAAGATAGATGCAGTTTGTCAATGACTTTTTGACTGTGAAATTTTGCAGGTGTTCCAAGCTGTAAGGCAACATTACCAACACGTGAGTTGAGATGGATCACAGAATGGGAGATACTCACTAATGTTTTACTTACTAAACACTGCAATTGCCATTCTTAGGTAGATGCTACACAGTGCAATGGTCTGACGTGGCTAACAGCTGTTGTGTCATTGTTTGGAACATGAGGTCATCACAATACACCACAGTATTTTCTTGTCAGGGATTGAACTGAGCTAGTCTACATTGGTCTTTTTTTCCAGTTTCTGCTGCTTTCTATGTCAAGCTCTTTCTCATGAAGTGCAAAAGCAGGCCTTGAGGTGAGTAATACCTCAGCATTGCAGCAAAAAGCAGCATATGTGATTTGAGTCTTGTGTGGGAATGAATATCATATCCAGCTCCTGCTTTTGTTTTCTATCCATTCCTCAGACTGTGGCAAAATACATCTCAGGTGAGACAGAGGAGGACAGAGGCTTATCTATGTCAGACATGAAACTTCTGCTGTTATTACAAAGAAAATGGAACAATCTGCAATGAGAGTGCCGGTGCGCTCCAAACCACAGCCCTCCTAGACTCCTTCTTCCAAGTCTGATGGGGATCCAGATGCAAAGGAACTTTTCCAGAAAAACAGACCTTGGCTCTCAATGCTTCATGCTGCAGAGAATTATGCACTTTCTGAAATTTTTTTCTTTGAGAACATTTGTTTTCCCTATGGTGTTACTTCATGGACTGTATTTACTTTTTCCATTTTGTTCATAGTTACCAGTGTGTCTATTTTCATAGTCATGCTCTAGAAACAGAAGTTCCTTTCCCTCTCTCCACTAATCCTTGTAACCCGCACCAAAGGTAGGGGCAGAAGCCAAAGCTTAACACCTAATTTGGATAATGATTCCTGCCCACCATGTCCCTCCTCCCACATCACTCTCCCCGTTATTACATGACTTATACAGAGTGAAGTGCTAACGGGTGCTTTCTAAATGCTTTGAAAAATGCCGTCATGAAAGAAGCCAAGTAAGAAAACAGAACATTTGGCGACAGTAATGGAACACAAAACCTTTTACCTTCGCCCATGGGTTTGAATCTAACCCAGCTTAGTAACAGCCCAAGTTGTTAACATGTCAGGGTCATGTGGTAGCCTGAAATAGTTCAAGTTCTTAGTCCATGTTATCAGGTTTGGGACACAGAACCCTGGACTCCATGCATAGTCTTGAATGTAATCCAGCTCTGTCTTACTGTCAGGGTCATGTGGTTGGCTGGCTAGAAACAGTCCATGCTTTTAGCCCGTTTTCCAGCAGAAGAGCTTCCCCATCAAAGAAACAGTAGAAACAGTCAGGACAAGTAGCTGCCCCGTCATGTTTGCCATTCAAGTGGCAAGGAATGGTGAAGGGTTGGCATACTCTAAGAAGACAGTTCCATCTTTTAGAGGCACAGGAATTACTCTGTGTGTGCCACCAGGAAGCACAGCAGCACCCCTGGAGGTAGTAAGGAGATTGGTACAAGTGAACAGCACTTCTATGAGATCATGACTTTGGAAAACTGTGTTCCTTAATGCTTTTTTCTTTGGAATATAATAGGAGAAAAATTTTAAAGACCCCCATCGTCTCTGAAGAAGCTGACTTTCAGAGTCTGTATTAGAGTTGTTACCCAAGAAGCTGCTGCCTCCATCTATGGCTCATGCTGCTGTGCAGCACAAGTGTACCCTTGGGACAAGTCTGCTCTAGGGTGCCTTTGTACCTGGATTGCTGGGAACTCCTGTGGAAATGTAGAGATCCAGATGTGTGTCTAAAGACAAAGGAGTCCCAGGGCAGAGCAGAGAGGCGAGCCCAGTCCTCTACAGTGCTTTGGGCTCATGGAAGTCCCTGACCCAAACAACACCAGTACTGTGGATGCTCAAGGTCTCACAAAAAAGGCTTCAAGCCAATGTGAAACGCACCTCAAGCTTGGCACTCAGAGTGTTAGATTCACTTTATTTTGTCCTTCCAGCAAGAACTATCTGTCAATAATAGATCTTTCTCATCTAAGAATGTTCCAGTTGTATGTTAGCTTTACACAGCTTTTCTTTTTCATACTCATCTCCTTTGCCAAAGTAGCACAGGCCTTACCTAAAGAGTTTTATTGGAGAAAGAGTTCATACCGACATTTTTGCCCCATTTACAGCTACTTTACCATTGTCTAGAGCCAGAGCCAAAGCAGTGCAAGGGAAGGAAATGTTAATATGACATGCATTTTAGCAGCCTTGGATGATGTCTGTCTTTCAAGGAGCAGCTACATAAAGATGTTCCTGAATGTCCTGCCTCCTGTATTAAGAGGCTTTGTCCCTTATGGACCAATTCTCAGCCTCCTGTAGATTCTATGGTATTCCCATGAAGTGTCTCTTTTCATGATGGAAGAATTCTAGTGAAGTCTATTTTGACCAGCTTTGCCATGGCTTACTCTCTGTGAATGATGTCCAGTTTGGTTGAAATTGTCTGCTGAGTTAAAAATGGCACGCAAGCCAAGGCACCTAGTCTGATTTTCCCTGTTCCTTTTACAGTAGACACTAAACCCAGGATGGGACTGTAGTATTTTTCTGCAAAAGGACAGAACGTGGTTTCAGCTTCATGCCTCATATAATGTATATAGAGCGGCTCAGGGAGCAACTCCAATTAAACTAAATGTTTCCTCTACATAATGATCCATTTGCAACAGTAATTTATCAGTATTAATATTTAGAATTTATTTCCAGAACCCATGTTTTAAAGTATGATTAATCTTCAACATGATTAAAATAATTGCTTGTAACATTTTAACTGACTTTGCCAGGTGACAAGAAATTTGTGAATGTCCAATTCCCATCAGAGTTTCAAAATGCACTCATTTACTGTTTCTACAAGTCCAAAACAATCTTAAATAATAAATGGAACATGTCAGCACTAACATCTATCAGCACAGAAATCATCTTTAACAATGTCATTAGTTATGCCTTTAAACTTTTTCAGGAGATCTGGAAGCGGGGCTATTTATCACATGTGGAGTGCACAATTGCAAGATCTCTCAATATTAGAACCCTTGAAAGTAGTTTCTCTGCTATATTTGAAACTATGGCTCCGAGAGTTCAATCTTCTTTTATTTTTCAAACTCCTTGGACTTTATATGTTCCTTTCTACCTCTCCTTGTGCATTGCATCCCAGAGCAAGTTGTTATTCAAGTCTCCCAAAGCAGGATGTTCACATGGGACTGATTTGGAAACCATATTTGGAGTATATTATCCTAATTCTTTATCAGCTTTCATGGGCAAGAGGTTGAGACATTTTTCTGTACTAGTTCTTTGAAAGCACATATCTTGCTAGTCCTGAATTCTTATTATCTTTGGTGCAATTTTAGCCTTCAACTCTTGTGCTATGAGTGAAGTGAGATTTTCCTTCCACCCTCTTGAGCTTCGCAGAAGATAAAATCCCAGTCCTTTTTTATGTTAAGCCCTTGTACTGTTGTATTCTGCAGGACTGGGGCAGAGGATCTAGGATTGTGGTCACTTCTGACTTTACTGAGCTGACATAATCCACAGAGCCTGCTGCTCTGTCTTGGGCAGAACTTTGATCAGCACATTTGCAGGGATAGGTGAATTTTGGTTTGACATCTTGCTCATCTCTGCTGGACTTTCAAAACAGTGTATGATTCATAAACTATTCCCTCTAAGGTAAGCCTCACTGGTTTGGGAGCTACAAAAGGATCCTGTCATTTTTAAAGGACAGAATTTTTCTTTCTCTCTTCCCCTCCAGACACTCTCTCTTGTTTATTTTTCATTCTGTCCCAAACCGTCTTTGTTTATATCTCACATTTTGGAAATTTCTTTCTTTTTCTTCTTCATCTGATTGCTCTTTTATTCCACACCATTTCTCTGGACAAGGCGAGCAAGATCTGGAAAGAATCAGACATTTACACTGTTAATGTTCCAGCTGGATTAGCAAATGTTTGGAAAAGACCTCATGCTTTGGGCACCAACTTCTGACTGATTGGGGTAAAACACTTTAATGATTGGGGTTATTGCTGGATAGAGGCTTTTTTGCTTTATGGTATCTGGTCTAGTTATTATCAAAGACAGATTGTTGGCCTATGTGGACTGACACTGGGCTAGTCCAGTCTGGCAATTCTCATCTCTATGTGAATGTGAATCCAGACACATTTCAGTCTAGGATGGGTGTTCTTTTTGATGCGTATAGGATAAATAATGAGGTATACTCAGTAAAATTAATTGACTGCAAGCAGGAACTGGTGATCTCTGTATACATTGTCCTGTGTACTTGCTGAACTGAATCCCCAGTTCCACTGGAAAAGAAGGAGCCTCCACATATTTTAAAATATATGTAATCACAAGCAACAAAGAGCAGAATGCTTCAGTCATCTGGGTTGAGACACAAGGCAGGGTTAAATTTAAAGCCTAGACAATACACTTGCAGCTAACTTTTTGACCTCATTCTGTGTGTGGGTTTTCTCCATTGCAGAATCCATGCCATGAGGCTTAGAATGCCAATGCACTTTTTAGATGAGAAGTTGATCCCTTAGGCACTTACCTAGCTGAACTGGAATAATTGCTTCCTTTCCTCTTGTATTGCTTCAAGGCATTCTTATATGTTGTATCTTAGTGTTTCTGTTGACCAGAGCAGGAAGCCATACAGCAAGTTGCAGCCAGATTTCAGGGACTAAGCTGATTAACTCTGGTGAAGCTCTAATGCAAATCCCATCCCATTTAATTCCTCAGCTCACCTCCACACTGCATGGTATTCCCTCCACAGACAGAGTTCTACATTACCAAGTGATACAACACCACCAGCAGCCTCACATAAACCTTGCAGAGCTTAGGGCTGCCAATCACACTGCACAGTTTTGAGGTGAAATTTCCATCTTACCACAAGGGCCAAACAAATGACATGCAATGTTCAAGTCACTCAGAGCTTTGCAGAACAAAAAAGGTTCATGTTTTGCAAAAGGGAACGTGCTGAGGGTGGTTTCTTGGTCTGCTGAAGTGTGCTAACTTATTGTATTGCCCTGATAATGAATTAGTAAGTGTACTATCAAATGTGTGCAGGTTTATTTGTTTATAGGTGCACACCTATAGCTATAGAAGTGTGCTCCAATGTAAAAGCCAGTCTGATGATACTGATCAGAGTAATATTGAGCTGCTAGAGAAATAGAAATCATGGGATTTCTGCTGTTTCCAGGGATAATAATCCTTTTCCTACAAAGACCTTCTAAGATGGCAGTTAGCTGCTAACACAGTAAGGAGGAAAACATGACAGAAAAATCCCCTTTTGCTGGCATCTCTACATCCACATCAATATAAATTAAATGAGAGTTTAGCTTCAAACTGTTAAAAGGTTAAAAGACCCATGTTTAATAGAAAAACTGTTGTTATAGTCTGATTTTGACAAGGTTCATGTTAATACCAGCCAGCTGAATTCCAGTCATTGGCACACCTCTGGGAGCTGCATATTCACAGAGAGAGACAGTTTGACCTCATCCAGTTTATACATTTGATCTAATGAACTGGAGGCCATCTAAAAATAGAGTTCTGGAGGGGAGGATGGATAATGCTTCTGAGCCACAGACCAACAAAAGCAGTTCTTCTTCCAGTCTCTTTTCTCTCTCTGTATGAAGCTTCAGCTCAAACTTTCCTACAGTAAAAAAAATTGCTTTTATCACAGATCCCCTCAGAATAGATAACTTCACTCTTAATAAGTCCAAAATAAAATTTGTCAGCCCTTCATGAATTAGCAGATGTTGGGAAAATAATGGTGTGTCATTTCCCTGAACAAACATTCTTGGCATTTATGCATTTCCTCCCATATCTTTCTAAAAAATTATTGTGTGTAAATTTAGTGCTGACAAAACTGAGGGCCTGGGAGAAAATGGATTACTCACTCTTTTGGTAATTTTACGTGGTCAAGGCATGGAATTTTTATATTCTGGGAAATTTGACACTGAGATTTTACTTTTCATTCCAATTCGGAATATTAAAGCATAAGTATTACTGCTAAGCAGAAAATCAAAAAAGCATTTAGACACCCCTTTATTTGCAAATTGCAAGGTGTAGTGTTTCTTTCACAATATTTTTAGTTTTCATTACATGATGTGACCACTGATGGAAACTCGCTTTTAGATCAAGTGCCACTCCCATATACTGGGCTAGGAAAGTTCAGATGGTTCATTCGGTATTAAAGAGGATCCAGCACTTTACTATTAAAAATGTGTGTTTTTTGAAAAAGGTGTTAAAATAGCGTACTTCATTTGTTCACAATCACATGCAATCCTTTCGTTATATGCCAGGGTGCCAGTGATAACAACTCATTTATACTAGCATGGCTATTGAAATAATTTTAAAATCCCTTAATATAAGGTATGAAAAATGTCAAACCAAATACACTTTCCTTACTGCATTTCCCTAAAAATCCTAAGTGTAATCAATTGAACTTCCCAAGTAACAATGTAATGGCTCAGAAAATGCTTTTACAATTAGAAAAAGTTGCTTGAAATATCTGTTTCAATAAAAAGGTCAGGTAGCTGTTTTCCCTGTATTTCTAGAATTCTGTCCATGTCTAAACAGATGGTTGGTGGCTATGAAGGTTTATGTGTATTTGGTGTTTCCATTCATATAATTCCCACACAGTTATCTGCAAGATTACTTCTTTCAGTATTGGTATTTTATTGACAATTTCCACAGCAAGATGAAACTTGCTTAACATAGATGAAACTGTTTACATAGATGATGGACTAAAGTAAATGAAACCATTCCATTCTGAGTGTATAGAACAGAGATATTGAAACATTGTCTATGAAATGAAAATATACCTGTGATTCGCCTATATTGCAAAATAATTGAACAAAATTGTCATAAAATCCTGGGAGCCAATTACCCTAGTTCAGAATGTCAGTCATTTTCCTCTCTGGGTTATGAGCCTGATTTGAAGAGGGGACAAAGCAGCAAAACCTGTGTGGCTCTGCTGATTCAGTAATGTACTGGCAAGAACCATCACTTGTAAAGAGAATTACCCTGTCTTCACTGAAGGAGGCATACCATAGTGGCAGAAAGGAAGCAGAGCCATGAGGGCAACTGATAGGTATGGCTGTTTTTTATGTGGGGGGAGAATTCTTCTGCCATGTGATTTTGCACACTGCATAACTTTAAAAAGTCGTATGTCAGAGAGAACCGCAGTTCATGAATCCACAGCTGCCTCTAGTAAAGTACTGGCATAGAAGAAAAGTGGAAGTTAATGGACCACATTTTGTCCTCTGTTAAAAGTCACTACACTGGAGTTTCCACAGGTAAAACCAAGGCTACGGAACCTTTGCCAGGGTTTAAAATGTTCTCATATATTTATAGTATCAATTTGGATTTATTTTCATTTATGAAATTGATTTGAAAGAATACATTAAAGCAGAGCATTTATCCTTCATCTGAAGCTGAATCAGCAATTCTGGTGGGCTGATTACATCTCAGAAATCCTTCGTGCCATCCTAACAGTGTCCTGTGCTCGTGAAATGGATGTACTTCATGTGGGTCAGCGGCTGGCAGGGGAGCATGGCCATCCAGGTGCTGTCCTGATGCCATGTGGCACATTTGGCAAGGAAATTACCACCTTTGGTGTGCCATTTGTGCATCTTTGATATAGGTTTTCTCATCTTGTATAAGGGTATAATGATGTGTGGATGAGAGAGAATGTAACTAAACCAGCTGCCAGAGGTCTCTGTGCTCTAGCGCTCTAGCAGTTGAACTGCTGAGTCCAGCCGAAAGCACTGCTGAAATACCACATTCACATCGCTTTCTACTCTGCACTTAAAACATATTTCAATTCCATCCTCTTCCCATGCAGGCATTTATTCCAGTGAGGTACCTGCGGGCAAACTCCCTTCTTCAGTCTGTTGCCTGGTGACTTAAAATGATCCCGTTTGTCCGCTGCCGTCTCCCAGACATTTCCACGTTGGCCCTTACCGTAAGTCTAAAGCGATGCTGCCCTCTCCTGTTCACTCTTGACCCGAACAATCTGCTTCCAGGCAAAGGCGGCAGACGTCTTTGTGACCCCCTCGAGCTAAAGCGTAGCCAGGGGGAAAGGTCCGCAGTTTAACTGTACTTCTGTTAGTCTTTTAAGATCTGTATGGATAGCACACTATTGAAATGTTCTCGGAAATTCTATTCCTTGCAAATTCTATTCCTTGAAAATTTTCCCTCCCTCTCTCTTCTCTCTTTCTTTATCCATTCCCCCTTATATTCTTTGTTTACAACTTGTTTTATTTTTTTTTAAATCCACCTTAACAATTTCTCCTTAACAATTTCTTCTTCCCCCTGAGCACTTTCTAAACACACTTCTCCTCTAGACCCAGTTAAAATAATGAGGGCTCTAATTGCAACAAACTGTTCATTAAAAATCAGAGAAGACTGTCAAAGCCTGGTTCCATTATTTGGTCCCTGAGATAAGAGTTTGACACAATAATTGTGCTAGCTCAGACAGCTCCCCAGAAGATCCTGTCAAGGAGCTAAAACCCTCTTCAGGAGAAAGGGGAAACGTATGACAGCACTGAGGTCTAAAGAGACAAAATAACAATAATTCCATTTTTCTATTGTTCTTGTTACCACCCCTCCTGCTCAATAACTTAAAATATTCACACAGCTCCTTTTAGGAACAATGCCTTTACCACTCATTCAAGCCATTATTGAATGCATTTCACTAATTCTGAAACCAGATTTTCCAAACCATGGGCTGTGGGGGATATTCAAAAGGACCAGTGGAGGGCTAGGGAAAAAAAAACCCTTATTGTAAATGTAGTTGTTTAAATTGCAATTGATTTAATATCAAAAGAAAACATAATTTTCTCTCTATTGTTCTTTTTCTTAAGTTTTATGCTGACAGCATCTCATTTTTCCCAGGGTAAGGGCAATTGAGAAGTGGCTGTAAATACTGACTGCAAGCAGTTATACTAATCAGCCTTTAAATGCTGGCTGCAACTCAGTCCCTCCACTACCAGAGAGAGTTCTGTGTGCTCCTCCTGTAATTATGGCCAATTCTCTCTCCTCTACCCTGGAGGAGCTGAACTGCTCCTGCCATGGAAATTAGCTATTTCCTGCCTAGGGACAGTAGAGTATGGATAGATGAGCTCAAAAGCCAAAGTTCAGTACAATATGCTCAGCACCAAACTTGTTGTTCTACTCCTTGGACATCCACAACTCTTTGTGCCACTGGATAAATGATTCTTGAGGTCTGCTTGTCACCTCCCCTCTGGCACCGAGTGTGTCTAGGGACAGGTTCTCCAGGCAGGTGCTCATATCCTCAGGTGAGGAACTTGGTGCTGCCAAGTGTTGAACAATTCTGCACCAGAACTGAGGGGTGTCAGTTCACTGGGTTGAGAGTGTCAGTGCTTTTGCAAACATTGGATTCTTGTGTCCTGACGTCCGTGCTCATGTCTCACCCTGGGACTGCAGACCTGTTTAAACGAGGGGGTTGGCTGTTGCTTCTCATCAAGTTCTACCGAGGAACACAGTCCTCCATGTATTGTTGCCCCCCAACAGCTACTGGATTTTGTTCCTTTAAAACTGGTGTTCAGTTTTATAAAATTTCTTCAGAATATCCCTGTTTCCTTTTCCTCTGTATTCACAAGTCCCCCCCAAATCCCTCACACTTCTGTCTGTTTAACAAAGAACTCAGATTTGCTTCCTGAGCTATGCACAGACACATCTTAAAATATCTTGCCAACTCATCTTTCATTCACCTGGAAGCCATATAACAAGGCAGACTGCCTTGAGTACTCGCTGTCATCGTCAGCTCTCGAGGTGTTCATCAGGCTCACAGCACCCACGTCATTTGCAATCTTCATTTCAAGGCATGCCTGCAGGTCCTGTGATGTGCTGGACGGAAAACTTTTTGCTTACATCTGGAATCATTGTTCTTGATGTCTCAGATGGGGATGAGGGAAACCTTTAAAAGGGGAAAAGGACAATGAAGCAAGATGTTAAGGCAGCTAGTTGGTCAATGAGTCACAGCTACTAAAAATTTGGCAGCAGCCACAAAGCAGCAAAATGTAACCAGCTCTAAAAGGCCCACAGGATGTCTCTTGCTCATTCTCTCACATATGCAAACACATGGAGTTTAGACAAGCAATTCCCTGCTCCTCATGCTCTCGAGATGAACTTGTAAGCAACTTGGGCATAGGGTTAAAGTTTTACAGGAAGTATTTATTTTGCTTTCTACAGCTGATTTTCTAACCTCCATCACTCTGATGGAGGTTTCTGATGGTGTCTCAGGGTCTGACTTGCAGCCAACTGAACCCAGTGTGAGTCTCTCCTTGATATTCAGTGGAGAGACCGCAGATCAAGCCCTCAGCAACCAGTTTGGGCCACATGTCCTGATGACTAAGAAGGTAGATGCTGACAGTGTGGAACAATAGCAGAGGAGGCATAAAAGGGCACTGACTGTCTGTCTGGCGCTGTATGATGGCTGCTAATGTTGATTGTGGCCTCTTGGTTTATCATATAGTTACTGCTGATGTGGCAATTGCTTTGAAGAGAAGGTAAGAACTTGAACTCCCTAGAGAAAGAAGACTAGAGAGACAACAGGGTGTTGAAAAAGAAGGGTCAGGAAGACCAAAGAGATGAGCATTTGTGAAGGGAAGTGCAAAGGGATGTTAGGAAACTGCAAAGGAAAAAAATTACTTGAAACAGAAAGCAGGTTTTCACACTCACTCCCATAAGTAAAATGCCAATAACAATTACTAACAACAACAACAATATACTACAAAAAAGAGCATACAACACAACCCAAAAGTAAGAAAAAGACTAAAAATGCATGCAGTGGTACTGTAATAATGATATAATATTGGTAGACAATGGTAGCCATAGAAAAAAATGTTTTTATGAGCCCCAGATCAGCTATTCAAACTGGGAGGCGCCCACTCATGCCAGCTGTGAATTTGGTCTCTGCTTTTTGTAATATTTTAGATCCTTTGAAGGCTGTTTTAAAGAGGAAGTTCCTCAGTCCCCTTTCTGCAGAATTAGAAGGTATAATCAAGGAATTATTTATTTCAAAACTGTATGAATAATACACTATCAAATTCAAGTGTTCTTTATTGTGAGCCTAAAAATGTTTTGTTCAAAATGTGTTACAGGTTGGAGAACAGGTTTTAAAAGCCTAAATCTATTCCAAAACCATCGTGAATGGTTTTCTGGGAAGGAGAGATTATATATTACACTTGGTTCCTCTCCAAGATTTGTATGTCTTACATGAATACTCCTCTGTCTCCTTCTGTGGTGACATATCTGAGATCAATTATGCCAACAGTAAAGTCTGGAATTTTTATAGTCCAGCTCTTTACGAGCATTTTCATAGAAAAACTTATGAAGACTGAGGCATAGGAAAAGTCCAATAATCCTGGCCTGCTATCTTCATCATCTCCAGCCCTCTGTCTTTTCTCTTTACCCTCTCCAAGTGAAAATACTGGCTCACATAATACACATACTGCATTGAGGTGATTTAAATGGCCATCTGTATATTTATCTGAGGCCTCTGTGAATGGGCAGCCTCATTAGTGCATTCGTCATGGATGGATGGGCCAACACAAATTCTGTTTGTGTAAGATAAATTCTCCTCTCCTGGCTTTATCTCTTTTGCTCATTCCTTTTGCACTCTCTCATTTTTCTTTTCTTTCCTCTCTGGGAGTTTATTTCTGCTAGAAGTCACTTTCCTTATTTCTGAGGTTGGATCTTGATGCCTTTACTTTCTTTTTTTCTCTGCACATGCTTGGGAGAAATCTATCTGAAAAGAAATACATTTTTAACCTGATTGTGTGTCTTCCTATAGGAGTGATATTAGTGACAGTGGGACTAAATGGAGAAAATAATGTTATTCAGGACAAGGGGGTACCAGGAGTAGCTCCTAAGTAATAACTTTTAAAGCCATGGCTAGAAACCTGGAAGTTTTGAAGGCTGCCCTAATGTTTATTTATTTTTTGCAATGATAAGAAGCAGTGAATCTGTATTATTTGTCAATAATTAATATCTACTTAATGTCATCTCTCAAAACAATGAAGGAAGGCTTATGAATTACAAGCAAAATGTATTAATTGGATTGATGTGCTTACCTTTGGCTTTGGATTTTGAAAAACATATTTACAGGGAGGATGCTGAATCTGTCATGTTTAGTTGCTCTGAGTAGCACTTGACTACTCAAATGCTCCTGCTGGGTGAACTAAGTATTTAATAAATTCTGAGGAGCAGTGTTGTGCTTCACTGGCTGGGAAATTGGGAAGTGGAGAGGCAATTGTATTAGTCAATATGAAGGGAGGTCACTGTCAGGGTTTTAAATAAAGGCTTAAAGAAAGAAATGTTAATTCAGACAAGCAGTGGCTCAAACAAAGGTGGAGTTTTGTCTCTGTTAGGAAATCACAAGAATGATGTGTTGGGTATCCAACATAACGTTGACTTTTCCATAAAGTTTCTGCTGCATTTAGTTCACTGCCTATCCCCAATGCTGTCTGCAACCTGAGTGCCCTATTGGATCCTTTCTAGTTTATTCCTCAACATTAGTACCAGCTTTGATGGGAATTTTAGATGTGGGTGAGGACATTAAAGAGATACATGAGCGATGGTTAAAAATCACTAAGAGTTAAACTATTACTCACTCCTAAGTACTTTTGGAAGCCATCTGCCGAAATTGAGATAACAGAATCCAGTTTTCTCTTTTATCAAAGAGCATGTTCAGGAAGGGTAAAGGCTAAGGAAGGATACATTTGCTTTCAACAGTAAGTTATTATCTCTGACTGAAATACACATGCAGCACACATGTGGAAGGAGGAGCAAGTGTAACAGTCTTTTACTTAGTAAAAAATGCATCTGTAAAACTTAAAAAGTATTCCCCAGACTCACAGAAGGCATTGTACCCTACTGATAGCTTTTTACAATTGAACTTCAGCTGCAGTGTTCAGATTGCTTCAGCACAGCTATGGGAAAATATAACCCTGGTCCTAGGAATAGGAAGGAATGTCTATTTTTCATCCTCACGTAATTGAAAACTGACTGAAAACAATTGGCAGGAATCTAAATATTCACATTTGGGCAGACACCAAACATGGGAAGTTTCAGGCCAAGGGAGTTTTTTAGGGAAGATTATGAGGAAGTGCATAAGAATAGGGCTTTTTTTTCTTCTTTCTTATTCTTTGTTGTTGTTGTTTTCTTCTTTTTAATGGTAATGGTTAAGTGTTCCATTAGAAGTGACTCAAGGTATAAACTGTCCAACCGTTTTTTCCTAGTTCTTGTTCTTCAAATCCTGCATTTATTACTTAGTATAAAAGTAACAGACAGTGTATCTTTAAATAGAAATTACATTCCTGTCAGCTTACCCAAAGCCCAAATATGGGACAGAGTGTCAGAGAAAAACAGTAACATGAGGGATTCAGGGACTTGACGAGGTTACAGACTCTGGTTCTGCCTGATAAACAACTTAGACTGAGTTGTACTTCCTGAGCTTGTATCTCAGGACATAAAAGTAAGGGGGAAGTAACCCCTTTCTTGAGCAACAGCAGAGAGAGAGATCTAATGAATGCTGAAGTGTGGGGTATCTGGAAAGCATAGCATAACAAGGTATTAATATCCCATTTATTTTGGTTTACTGCCACCTTGGGCTGAGGTTGATAAAGAGGCACATGGTATTGCTGGCAGAAAGATTTGGCTGTGTGCTGTAAACTATTATAAATATTACATACTGTAGCTGAGAAGCCTACACTCCAAATGTAATCTAGTATGGCTCAAACACTGAAGAACCACTCCATAAAAATGGCACTTTTCTGTTCTACACATCTGTTTCTTGCATGTGTTTTAAGAGTCAGAGCTGCTTAAATAACATTTAAATGAGGATTTTACTGTGGGGTTTTTTTTAAGAAAAAAACATCTGCAGAGCTCTGGAGAGCCAAGTCTACTTGGAAAAAGAGCTTGCTCTTCTTCAGCATGACTTCAGCAGCAAGATCATTGCTGCTCTCCTTTATTTCTGTGTGTGCATTGAAGAGGTGAGGTCATGAGGAAATGCCTTGCGCTGGTGCAAGACTGGAGAGAAGGACAAAAGTTCCATCTGGGATCCTGCAAGCTGATGTGAGATGTTTTGGGCACAGTTTATCTCAGAGTATTCCTAAAGGAACTTCCTTCCCTACTAAAATCCTGATGTCTTCTGCTACTCAGCAGTGCTGGAGACCAGAGGCCAGCTACACCCTACATAGAACTGTCCATCTGAGCTCATGCTGCTGGCTAGGAGAGCTAGTGTTACTCCAGTGCCACACTTATGTTAACAGTACCCTCAGGAAAGCAGAAGCAGCCCAGCTTGTACAATGCTGGGGCCCTCCTGCAGTGATAAAGGTTAAATAAAAAGCCTCTAAGGAAGTGTAGCCATGCACCAAGAGAGTAGTATCAGAACTCTGTGCTGACATTCTCCTTGTTAGTAATCCCACTCTCTCCCACTCCTGGGAAATTCTTTCCTCATCGTCTTCATTCTTTGTTTCTCAGGCTCTGGGACTGGGATGCTTCCTGGCTAGCTATGTTCTTGTTGAGGGCACCCTTGGCTACTCCCACTGGTGGGAGATAGTCACACCCTTCAGAGTCTGGTAGCCAGAAAGCAGCTGGTTTTTTTGACTCCCAGTGACCTTCCTTTCCCTTCCCTCCCTGTGGCCTGGCTATTTTCACCACAAGGCTCACACCACAAGCAGCTTCCAACGTGCTGCTGTGATTTGAACTTAGGCAGCAGGAAGAAAACTGACCATCCCAAGCCTGGTGGCTCACTGTGCTGAGCCACCACATCAGCTGGAGTCTAGTTCCTTATTACATCCAGATGCACAAACAGTTTGCCTGCCAAGAGCATGCTTGGTGCTTTGTGAAACCCTATCACTGCGACGGATTAGTGGTGGGACTGCCAGGAGCGGCTTTTGGGAAAGGCATCACGAGGGAGGGAAACCTCGGTATGTGTGGTACATCCACCTCCTGAGATGGGCTTGCTTCTGGAAACTGTCTTTCCACTCAGAGGTAATTATAAGCACAGAAGGAGGAAAAAAAAGGAAGAGAGGAAAGTTTGCTAAGTGGTTCCAGGTTATAAATCAAAGCTCCACAAATCTGTTCCCTCTCCATAGTCTCACATCCAGTACCCTTCATTTCTGTTCTTGGTGCTCTACTGTGCAACTCATGTCTCTTTGGCTTCACAGCTCTAGGCAGTTCCTTTTCTTCTAGAGCAGCATGGGTCTTCTCCCATAGGTCCTGCTTTATAGTCCACTGTGCCTCCCACCTGTGCATCTTTCTGTGCTTCTCACTTTGCGGAGGAGGGACTCATCCTCCCCAAACCTTCATGCGTACTCCATCTGTTAATATAGTGGCAGATCAACTTAAAATTTAGAAAATGTTAGTTGAATTTACAGTTTTAACTACCGGAAGAAAGGACTTAATTGCACTTATCTGAGAAAAACTGATCAGAATTTCAGCATGAGGCTTAAAAGGCTTTGGGAAGGAATCAAATGTTGCTTTCTGTTCCCTACATAAAAGGGTAGTGGCTGTCATTTGTGCAAAGATTTGCACACGTGTAGCCCACATTGTGTGAGTTTAACTGTGAATGAGAATCTGTGAAACAGCATCATTATTTCTGATATGATATGCATCTCTATTGATTCAATCACCAAAGTTGTTGGAAGCTCAGGCCTGGCTCTCCATTTTGGTTACAAATGGACAGTAGCAGAACCCATATTTCAGATATGAATGCAACCAGTTTTCAGAATATTCAAAATGGGAATCTGAGTTCTGCAGACTAAAATTACTTCCAGGATAGTTAAATCTTAGGCTGTCTAGGGACCAATACCTGTGCAAGAGCTTTCTTCAGCAAAATAAGCTGCTCCTTCTTACTAAAGGCAGCTGATCTGTTAAATCTGTAGGCTGTGTTTTCTGTCTAGTTTCTGGCCACAAGGGGACAGACAGTAACTGTCACATAAAGACAACACCGTGTCCTTGGTGCATTAAGTACATCAAAGATGGCCAGTGCCTCAGGATTAACTTCTGAAATGTCAGAAAAAAAGTATTCTAGGCAGTACAAAGCAGGTACAAATATATATCTGCTGAATTAGCACAGCAGAGATCAGAGAAATAAAATACATATATACTTCAGATGCAGCATAGGAAAAATGCTATAAATGTTTAAGTGTTTACTGTTTAAAAATATACTTGATGTTAGGAGATTGAAGCAACGTGTGAATTGGCATACAGTGGCTGCTAGAGGCTTTAGCTCCATAAAACCACTTGGAGGAGAAGGCATGAAGACTTGATAGATCAGGGATAAAAAAAGTGATGTTTGGACCTCTTGCCTCATGTTCATAGATTCAAGTCCATAGTGCATTTAATGGCAGTGAAGTACTGCCCTCTGAGCACAAACATTTTCTTTAGCACCATTGCTTGCAGCTCTGAGTCATGAGAGATGATGGACCTCTGCCTCAGCACTGCAGGACCTGTCCCCAACACGCTGCCTGTCTGTGTACTCTGCAGGCAAAGAGCTTCATCCACCCTCAAACACATCATCCTAGGGCTCCATCTCCTTCATCAGTCAAAATGGGCTGTTTTGACCTCTGAAGAGTTACTCTGTGCAGTCACAAGAAAACTTGTGCTTATTGAGATAGCTAGTTTCAGAGTGATTGAATTAATTTGGGTATTTCCTCATTCTTCCTTCTAAAGCTGACCAAACAAAGATTATCCCCAGTGTTTCCTACATCAGAAACACCACTATAGACACTTTATTCCATTGTCAGTGACCTTTTGTTTATATTTGTTTTATAAAGTACCAGACTCATCCATAGGGTTATTCATTAGCACTGAATTTAGTAATTTTGGATAATTTTTGATGATTATCATCATAAGAGGGCAAAATGATCTGGTGTAGGAACTTGCTTTTATTTAGTCCTTGTGAGGGGAGGGAGGGGAAAAGTGATTAACTAGGAGAAGTCAGCAGTAAACTGAAGGGAATAAAAATTGACCTTTTTTGACAAACTGTCTGAGTCTTCATGGCTTTCTCATGTCTTCATGCTGTGAGTAATGCAAGGAATGCCTGAGGCAGAGTGTCTGCAAGCTCTGATATTAAAAAAAAAAACTTTATGTAAAACCAGTTGCATTTTCCTCTGTCCACTTTTAGTTTGCTCATTCTCTCTCTCTTGCTCTCTCTTCCTCTCTTTTTTTTCTTTTTAACTCATTACAAGAAACAAATTCTGGAGATTATTCCCACATTAAACACTTCTCCACATGGGTCTGTCAGTACTGCCAAGTCACTGATATAACATTCCACTGCTCCTAAGAGATCCATGAACACTCACTGATAAAGTTTGTCAAGCTTCTCCAACCTCATTAAAAATAAGTTTTTGTTTAATTTCACACAGAAGTTATTAGACAGATAAAAAAATCAGAAAAGCCTTTCCAGCTGATGGAGGTGGGATTTTTGAGCATCTCCTGCCATCTTGTGGGGTTGAGGAGAACATTCACTTTGCTTATTAACCATCTGAGATGTCAAAGCTTTCCTTGTGGGCCACGCTGACTAGCAAGCTAATGAGACACAGCCCATGGCAGTGCACCCTCTTCTGCAGGAACAGGTTTGGGGGAACCTGTTGAACTTAATGGGACTGCCCTAAGCCCCAGTATGTCTGTGGCCAGGATGCCCAGTTATAGATTTGTTATCTAGTCATTGTTAGGGGAAAGGATCAAAGTATGTGAGGGCTTCTCTTGCTGTCAGTTCATCTTGGGAAATGCCCACAGTGCATTTCTGTGGCAAAATCTGTGCCATTTTCACCTCTATATTGAACAGAGTTGCCACAGAGCTCGAGAAACTGAGCGTGGGATTGGAAACCAAAGTCTCCTGCCTGCAACCCTAGATCACCCCAGCTATGGCTGTGTGGGTGGCCTCAGGCACGGCTCGGATCACAGAGAAAGAAGCCAGTAATTTCTGAGTGATAATCCCATGTGTGTCCTTTCTTAAAACTTCCCACTGCAACGGGCAGCAGAGTTGCTCTGTGTGAATAAAGCGACTGGCAGTATGTGAACCACACAATCCTACAGAGCTGGTTGGTTGTGCAACAGCTAAAGCACAGCAAGGTTTGAATACCAGAGGCTGACCCAGGTAAATGCTCCTGCGTTTTAACAGTGGGAGGCTGCAAAACCACCACTGTGACTTGCTGTGCTTCCTGAGGGAGTGGCAACAGATTGTGAGCAGTTTGTTTTCACACCCTTGCACACCATCAGCCTTTTGGTCTCACTAGCTAGAGAAGCTGAAATAGAGTGTGCCTTTGTTTCGGGCTGCCTTGGTTGAGCTCTTCTGCAGGTTTTGCAATTGCTTTGGGGTGATTGATTTTGCCATATGAAAAATGTTCCTTTCATATTTTTGGCTTGTTTTTAAATGTGCTGTTTGAAGCTAGAGTCGGGCTGAACAGAGAGAGTGGGTCCTCACCAGGAAGTGGCTATAATGGCTTTGGCAGAGCAGGGGTCAGGACTAGTTTCAAGTAGGTTTCATTGGTAGTCTCTGACACTGGGGAAGCAATGAGGTGTTGCTTGCCATCCCAGGCTTTGGAGTGGAATATTCTTGTGGATCTAGATTTATCCATTAATTTTCCTTTCTATTACCTTCCATCTCTGTGGTTCCCAGACATGATAACCATAATATCAGTTAGTTCCTCTCTCTCTTTCTCTCTTTAACCTACCTTCCTTCCTACCCTTTGTCCTTTGCTACCTCTCCAATTCCCATTATTCTCCATGGACCTCAAAGACTCTTTGCCATCTCCATCCCAGACTATGTTGCCCAGGTTCTTTTTCCCAGTTTACATCCCAGATTTTATTTCCATTGTTCTCGATTCAGATCCTGCTGTAGAATAAGATACGTTCCTTCTCCATACTGAGTATCATCTGGAGGGACAGACAAACTGCCACCTTGCTTTCCCTTGCTCTTGCACCACTCAGGCCTGGAGATGCTGCAAACAGGGAGGTAGCACATGGAAAACACACAAATCCTACTTCAGCCACACAGAGGCCTCGGCTGTGAGTTTGTGAGGATGGTATGCAAATATAGAGGACAGTAACACAAAGGATCTGTGAGATTTAGGCATGAGCAGTTGCTCTGTGGGGTGGCACAACCTCAGCAGGCAGAGGAATTGTGTGAATGCACGATCAGGAGGAAATTCAAACCATTAGATGAAGCCATTAAACAACTGTACTGAAGATGAACAGATTGCTGTCTTTCAAAAGCTTTTTATTTTCTGCAGACATGGGCAGATTTTCTGGGGAACACCAGGACCAGGTCAAATTTAGACTCCTCTTCACAGAAAATGCTACTTTAGCTTTCCTCTAGTAAAAGTCAAAGCCAGCTGTTCCCTAGCCCCCTGAAAAAAACAATTATCAACACTGTCGTTTTTTAACATCTAACCACCCCTTAGACTTATTTTGGAAATGGATGGATGGTTTTGATCAAACATTTCAAAATACTGAGGTACTGAGGCCAATTATTTTTAACCTAGTATGGATATTTGCAGCCCAGCAGGTTTGGTTGACCAGTGCTCAAGCAACAAGATAGGTGCTCGGCAAAGGTTTAAAAATAAGGAGTTCTGTTAACATTGCTTACTTAAAAAAATTGTCTAGCTCTCTCAGAGCATGCATTCATTACCCTAGTGAAGTAACTATGTAAATCCTTGCCACCTAACCTAAGGAAATTTCCTGTCACCCAGAATTGCCAAATAGGAAGGTCTGCCTGTAAATTGCCTTATTTACAAGTAATCTGTATTAGATGGTGATACTATTATAAAGTTTAATAAAAATAAACCGAGGAACTAGTCTGCACTAGCCAGAGATATTTGTTCCTCATTGGAGTATCTCTCACTGCAGAGAACCTGTGGCATTTGTTGCCATGTTTTCACTCATGGAACCTGACAGGAACTGGAAACAGTTATGAGGCTGAGTGGTGCATATGCAGTTTCTTTCTCTGAGCCTGATGTAATTTTAATCCTCTTTTTTGTCACATTTCATGTTGCCTAATTGTGCCATCACTTTGTATCTTGGGACAGCACCAAGTCTCTGAGATCAGCTCGGTGACATCTGTCATTCTACTTACCTGTCCTCTGCATACATGTATGGGGGAAGACATAAGGTTCACAAGTAATACTGAAAATAGTCCTAAGTTATGACATTTTTGAATGCAGCATAGAGGATAATTGAAGTAGAAGAGACTCTAATCCCAAGGCTGCATGAATTCTCTGAATTCAATTAAACTTTCATGACATAGGTTGTTATATGTTGAGAAATTAAAAGGCATCCTAGGAAAAAAAAGTCACAGTATTTTAACAGATCAGGATAATTAATGGATCTAGATATATGCAGAATTCTCTCCTGTCACCTCATGATAAGTAGAGTCTCATATTTTTTCTTCTTTTAGGAGAAGCTGCCAATATGACATATTAAACTATTGTAGATTTGCAGAAGCATGAGCAGAGGAAATTTGAGGCTGAAATATTTGCCTAGAATAATGAAGATTTATGATTCTACTGCTAGTATTGAATATTTCATGTATAGATGCTAAAAGGGTCAGTTATTTTTCCAGCAAGTCTTGAGAAAGGATGTGTTGTAAACTTAATGACTTAGTTTTGCTTTATATGCCAGTAATGTAGGTGCTTTATGGACAATTTGATATCAAATGCATTGTTTAGAACCAAAGAGGCTTTGAACCAAAACGCACACTCTTAGAGTCCTGATTTTAACTGTTATTTATTAAAAATATATGTTGTCTCCCATCCTTGGTTAGTTAGAAATTACCAAGGCTATCTCTGGTATCAGTAAGAAATATGTGTGTCTTGTTGAGAAAGAGAGATAAGAGATAGAAGGGAATTTAATCTGTCGATGTCCCTCACATATTAACTAATATTCTGTATGTGTATAAGGAAAAGATTCAAAATAATTCAGATGTGTCAAGGAAAATATGTTTAACCTTGGTGCAAATACATTACCTTTTTTTCTTTAATTTCCTCACCTTTTGTAAGTATTTGTCTTTGGATGTTTTTTGTCAGATTTTTTGGTTTGATTTGGTTTGGGTTTTTTGTATAATACAAACAGATTTGTTTGCAGTTTACATTAACTTGATTTGAACCTCAAGATGGCTGCCTACTGGCAAAACATTTCCTTGTCCCAGAGTATGGTGAAGCTATAAAATAGGTTACTGAAGCCTCAGTGTTAACAAACACCTTCTATCCTCAAAGAGGCTTTGTGGGTGCCTTGTGGGCTGGTGTCCTCATCTCACTCAGGGATCAGAGAGAATCCCTGAATCTGACATTTCCTCTGGAATTTTCATGAGCTGGATGTGAAGAAACTGCCCTCTTACTCAGAAAGGTCCATCCAATGATGTTTGATAGCTAGGAAAAAAATAAAATTATTATGGTTTTGTAAATAGGAATGTTTTTAATGCAGGAGCTTTGTAATAGCTACACTATTAAGAAGAATATAGAAGATATTTCATTGGACACAATCAAATATGCAGACTGCCTAACTTCCTAGTAGCATTTTAACAGTGGAGTACAGCAACTAATAAAAACTGTGCTGTCATAAAGAGTGTTTAAAGGTTACCCCAAGGCTGGACAGGACACAGTAATTTTTCTTCCCCATTTTACAGCTCATTCTGTTATTACTACCTAGTAAAGGAACTCTTAGAGTTACTTACAAGCAGTAAGTCTGGGAAACTCTGACATCAGTTACTTTACATGCTTTTTGATGAGACTTTTTTGTGTGGTGGCAGATGAGGTCACATCTGTGATGCAACACTGTTGTTCTTACTTCATCCAAATCCTAGTAAATCACGCCCTGGGTTTGAACAGGGTTGCAGCCTGTAAAAACAATTTGAAAACACATGGTGGAGAACATGACAAGGCAAAACAGAGAAGACAGAGACACATTGAAATGAGACCTTATTGAAATGGACGGCTATGATAACATAACAGCTCCTAGGGCTGTGACATGTGGGCAGAGTCTGCTAAATGTGGAATGGGCTAGGAACCAAAACTCAGAAAAGAAGGAGCACTAAGGAGGAAGAGGGCAGGAGGCAAAAAGCATCTCAGATGTACTGACTGGAGATGAGGGAATGAGGCCACTGTGTTTAACAACTAGGTTCAGACACAGGTTTTGTTCTTCAGCCCGCCACAGGCCCCTTGAGTGATCTTGGGAAAATAATTTAATTTTTTTATATCTCATTGTCACACTCATTTTCTGTCGTGCCTACTTACATTTTCTGTCTTGCCTACTTACATTTCAAGCATTTAGGGCTGAGTCTATGTAGTTAGAGAATGGAGTGGCTTATGATGAATTCATTGGAACATGCTGATGTGACATGAATAATGCATTGGAATGATGCACCATCCTAATGACAGTTTACATAGGTTCCCTTCTTTCTGCAGGGAAGGTTAAATAACCTCTTTGGCAGTGATGGTGCTTTGAATTGCTGTGCTTTGCCTAAAGCTGCTCATCCAGTTTATGACAGGAGTGCAGTGTCTACCCAGCTTGTAGGGTCAGACCGGTGCTTCCCAAATTAACTGAGCTGTCAGGTTTGAAAGAGCAAATAATTCCCTGGAAGCATGTGTGTTTAAATGCAGGACATAGCTGTGTGGTCCTTCATATGGGAAAACAGAGGAATGATAAATTTCTGCCATTGGAAAGGCTTTTTCTTTGGCTAAGACTCCCATCAGAATTCAATGCCACTTGGTGGCTTATAGGGCAGTTCAGTTTTAATGTCTGCCCCTTCCATGCCTCCCAACATACACCATGACTGTCTACACAAGTCTTAGCATAAACATTTATTTTCTCTGACCCAGGAGAAGGGGAAAAAGCATCAGAGATATTTTTGTTGATCCTTTGATGTTGGGCTGTGGAGCAATGACAGGAACAGCAGACAAAGTGAGCGCTTCAGTGTGCTCCTCACTGACAAAGTGCTGGAATCAGAGCTGAGGCAAAGCATTCATATTAAAGATTAAAAAATAGTAGAGAATGATAGGGGGAGAGGAGGCAAAATAAGGCTTTTTATCCTTAGTGGTACTCTGAGGGCCTTGCCATAGATGGGCTGGGTTAGTAATAAACTGCAGTAATAAATGCAGAGGAAAGAGAGGAGGAGGGCTGGCTAGTGGCTTCACCTGTAGCTGTTCTGGTATTTCCAATTTTGGTGGAAGAGCTGTGGCATCTCTGGGGCGGGGGGGAGAGCTGTAAATTACCTCAGATGGGATGGCTCTGCTGGTGATCTGAGCAGCCCCTGAAGCTCCTTGGCTTGCGGAGGTGTGCTTGGCCACCACAGGTCCTGAGTGCTTGCAAAGAGCTTCCAGCTGCATGCTGCCAGCAGGCTGGAGTCCTCTGCCTCCTCTGGGGAGGCTTTTGATGTCTGTGCATGTCCTCGTCTTCCCTCATTTAAAAATCAAGCAAAAATGTACATTTGAAATGGTGCATCAGTAGATCAGTGCTTGCTCCAGCCCTGGGCTGGCCCCTACTGTTTCAGTGGAGGCCTTGCTGCAGCACTTTGGGCAGTGTGGCCCACCCTCAATGGGGCCAGGGTCTCTGGCTGTCCCTGTTGGAAACAGGGTGAGGGTGACAGCCTAACAGTCAGGATATATTGTCACCTGGAGCTCTGCAGCCCTCTGTCACCTCTACGCCGGAATGTCCCCGGAGCAGGGCTCCAGAGGGGTTGCTGGAGGCAGTGCTTGCTTGAAGAGCCAGCCCAGTGGTTCCTACCAGCTTTCTCCTGTGTGGGCTGCCTCCCTGCTGCAGGGGTGAGGTGTGTCCATGGGCTCCTTCTTGGGAATCCTGCCAGGTTGGGCTCCTGCTAGTGTTGAGGAGCTGACCCTGTCAGACGGATCTGTCAGGTGTGTTCCCCTGCATGGAACAGCCCCGTGTGTAAAGAGGCAGGTGCCTCATGTCCTGGCCTTTCAGAGGGATGGGCCAGAGCAGTATGAGGTGGTACATGCCCTCCCTGTGCTCAGGGTGCAGGTCCTGGGGACTCTGTCTTGCTGGCAGCCTGATTGGTGTGACCTTAACATAAACAAGGTTCAAGTGCTTGAGTCTATACAAAGGGGTCTTAAGACAAATGAGGAGAGACTGATGTGCTCTGTAACTCCCTGGCTTGGCCTTAGCAAACAGTCCTGAGCTGCTGCACCTGTGCCTTAACTCCCTATAAGCAGGAGCAAAACCTCTTCCTCTGTGGTTGGTCATGCCTGGCCCTGGATGCTTGGAGTACCTGCCTGAGCACTGCCAGAAGTTTGGGGCAGCCCCTGGCTTTGGTCAGAGCTGCTGGTCCCCTCCTGCCTGTTGGACAACTCTGGCAGCTACTGGTGGGTACAGGCAATTTGAAAGAACAGACCACAGTATCTAAAGAATAGATACTGAAGTAGGAGAGATTTGCTAGTAGTTAATATTTGCTGTCTGGTTTCATTGAATTAATCTGCCTATGAAGTAACTTTTTCTCTCTTATTCAGCACGTGCTTTTCATTGCTATCAAAGGACAGTTAGCAACTAGGAGTGTCCTTTTAGTAACTAGAGTAAGAAAGTCTATTAGTTTCCCTTTGAGAATGAGAGCAACTGCAGTTGTATTGTCTGAATCACAAAGCTTCCAGGAAAAGTGAAAGCCCCAGCCTGCAACCTCCAAAAATCATTAGTGAAGTTTTTCTTTATTTCTGTGGGAAGAGTGTCTGGGGCAATTAGCAGTATTGTAATGCAGCAGATTGCTCAGTGAGTACAGAGGAGCCCTGATAGCTGTTCTCCTTTGTAATAGCAGATGAACTTTTTTAACCTTTGCTTGCCAAGTTCAGCTGAGGAAAAGCTGCCTAATGTATTGCCTAGGTTTAACGTCTATGGATACTCTGTAAAGCTCATTGAAATACAAGTTAGTGACTTTACTATTAATGTCATACTCCATCTGAGTGGAGAAATGCAGTTATAGGATATAGCCTTTATGATAGGCTGGTGTAAGTAACACAGTACAAACTCATTTCCAAGGTTCCTTATGTGTGTAAAGCGTTTAAGAAATGCAACGGTGAAGTTATAAAAGTCTCCTATGCATAATTGCATCAAACTACATCCCACTGATAGACTAGTCCTGGAGGAAGTTAATTAGAACGTCTTTTGCAATCTGCTCAGTTTAATTCTGGTTCTACGTCAAAGTGTCTGGCTGCTGTTACTAATTGTCTCCTAAAAATGCTGCCATGTCTGAGGAGCTGCATGTCATGAATACCTGCACCTTCACTGCAGGTATTTTACATATTATCTGATTAGATTTCACAGAGATGCAGCTGCATTTACCTGCCTGGAAAAGTAGTGAGTGGGCTGAGCTAAAGTTGGGAAATAGGAGGAATGATCTTTCTTGATTGGTTTAATTGAAAAACAGAGCAAACAAAACCACAGGTTTCCCCCCCCCCCTCCAAAAACAAAAAACAAACAAAAAAAAAAAGGCCTTTAGCTCACATCATTGTTAGCAATTCTGTTGTCTGACTTGGCTGGAGCTTCTTAAACTGAAAGGGGAAGAGGTGCCTGTAACAGCAGAGTATCCAAGAACTACAGGACATTCCTAAGATCTTTAATCTTAGATATAAAGGGCAAAAGGCTGCCTCAACAAGTTGGAAAGCAGACCTTTTAGGATGAGTGGGTGATGTAGTCTGTACATTCTACATATGCATTCTTTAGGATATCTAGCAAGAGAATCTGAAAGAGGTGTGATCAGTATAGAATAAATCCAAGATATGATCTTGTTTTTCTGGTGTAGTCTGAAGCTGGGCATGCTATCCCTTGGCTCTACTGATGCAGCAATATGAGTGGTGGAAACCAGGCCTTTTGAACTAGTTGCATAGAACAGTTTTTGTCAGTTAAGTTTTTCATGGATGTGAGCTGCTGATTTCCACTGGTTAAAAAGTATTAGCATTGCCTCTGCAGTGAATATGGGTCAGATGTTCACTGCATCCCATAGATGAGCGTCAGAGAGATGTCCTTGCCTTTGGCTTAGCTGAATTTCCTGGGACAAGTAACTTGGAATTTAGGAGAACTTGAGTTTGGGAAGGAAATTCCTGGGTACTGCAAATAGGTGCCTGCAGAAAGCACAGCCTGCATCATCAGCACAAGTGGGTGACAGACTGCAGGGATGTGCTTCTCTGACATTTCTAGTAAGGCTGCAGGAGCTAAGTACCTTAGTGAAGAAAATCTGTAATGTGGCAATGATAAAGATGTGCTTGCACATGTTTTGGTGTTGCAAAGTTAATGAAATGGGAAGCAAAGAGTAGAACAAAAAAGTTATATAAACAGTTTTTGAAAGGTAGTCAAATTGTCTTTTTGAGATAGGAGATTAAATGGCCCAAGAGAGAATTCTGGTAGTGTTTAGCCAGGGTAAATACTCGGTACTTCCCACAGCTTCCATCAGATGATAGATACTCATTTAGAAATATATAAGAACCAATTTTTCAGGGAGTGTCTGTCTCAAAAATAGATTAGTGTGTCCAGGAAATTGTAGGTGTGACACTTGAATTTGCAAGAAGGTGTGACTAGAAGGTTTGAAAAATTCTGCATGGTGGAATACACTTCTGTCATGAAACAATCCAAGACTATATGAAGTAGGAAGATATTCAGTATCAACTTTCATTTTCTTTTGAAGGGCGTTGTGTGTTTTTCCCCTTTCCCTTATCATTGATGTGAGAAACACATATAATGATTTCCAAAAAAGAGGAGCATATGCATATGTCCCCAGACATGACTAAATTAAGTATTGTAAGGAATACTAAGCTAGGTGATAATGCTTTTCCTAGCAAGCTCTTCCCTGAAGGCATAAGGTAAGGCAAGTGTGATGCTTCTCTTTCATCAGAATGTGCTTTGTAAGCTGTCACTGTGTTTGAACAAAAACTTGGCTTTTGGGAGCGCTCTTAAAATCCCTAATTTCAACATTTTCTATTTCTGCTATTTTTGAAGAGGATTTGTGACATGGGTGTGCCTGTCATGAATAATTCTTAAGCCAGCTGAAAAACCAGAACAGGTATGGATACAGGTGTGCTGTGGGAACAGTGAAATCCTTGGTGAATGTTCCAAAGTGCATGGGCTCCACTCAGGTTGTGCTGTTCACTCGAAGTTGGGAAGAGGCTGGAGAGGTATTGGAAACTGCAGCTGATAGATCATCTAGGTGTTTGCTACACAAGACTGGATCAAGGTCATGATAATTCTTCATATATACTCGTCTCAAGACAACAGGTTGCTTAATTCAGACTGTGTCTGCTGCTCTGTGATTGTGAAGGGAAAGCATACACACATCTGTAAAAATGCCCTCCTCACAGGGAGGTTAGGCTTGGCTCATCTGGAGGCCAGGGGAGTAATTTATTGCCATTGTGGTGAAGAACAAGAGGAAGCTGGTCAAGTAGTAATGAGTGCTTCCATGTGATTTATCAAAGTGTAGCATTGATTATTTATTGCAAATAATGGATTTATAATCTAAAAAGATCTCATGATAATGGACATCTCATGACTTTATTAATGGAAGTAGTGAAAAAAGCAGAACTTCTAAAATTTTTAAATTTTAAAACAATTTAAACTAATTGCTTTTGTATACTGTGGTCTCACCAAGTGAATAAACACACCTTTGTAGGATATTTCATTATCTGAGCTGAATATTGAATTGATGACCTGTAAAATCATCATTTCTGGCCTGATGCCACTAGTAATTGTCTTCATTATAACTAGGGAATCAAGTGTCATCTCCAGGCTCCACTTCAGGCAAAAATTCTCATGGTACTCGGTCCAGAATAAACACAAGTGTGTTATTGATTACATTATTACCAGGATAGGCAAACTTAAGGGTGTCTAACTTGTTATTGCTAGAGGGAGAATAAATTTTGAGCCTAACCACAAAGACCAAGGTTGTCTAACCTGGAACCACAGAGCTTTATGTAGAACTTCTGGATGTTAAAACTCAATCAAAATCTCAGCAGGTATCTTGCTAATTGCATAATCTTGGTGATATCAACATTAAACTGAATAAACAGGAAAAGTCTATCGCTGGTATAAGGAAGGAGTAGTAAGAATAGGCAAACATTTCTTTCCATCAGCAGCAAATCTTTCCAGGTTCTTAATTGGTGTAAATCAATGAGGATCACTTTGAGTTGGATATGTTGCCTGTATAAAAGAAACTTCAAGGGGTAGAATTGCCAAAGACTGGAGAAATGAAAGGTAAAATTTCAATGCAGTAGAGCAGGTTTAACTTTAGGTAACGGCTCTAGTTATCTTAGACAAATTGATAAATGCCAAAATTTGAAGTGAAACATGAGCAGCTTAATTAAGTACATGATGCTGATTTTTACCAATGCTTTAGTTTTCACTTTATTCTGTGTTTCGTCTTTGAACTAGCAAGCTAGCACTAGCCCATCTAACTGTAGGAGAAATTTAATCAGCACCGTTATGCAAATAATTTGGCAAGATAAAATTACAAATAATCCCCTACAAAGCCTGTGCAATTGGTAGTTCCTGGAGCAATTGGCATAACTGCTCGCTTCTTGGTAAAGGAGACCAAGCTTTTGCAGTTTTTGATTGAATGGACTTTTAATAGTCCAAAATGAAACCTTGAAAAGGAGTGCAAGCACATGTGATGGGAGTGTTTAAACTGATACATGGACTGGATTTGTTTGTGCAGGACAGTCTTTCCTGGATGGAAGTGTTTATTTTGGGAAGGTGTTCATTATGTCTTGAGCATGTGTGTGGGTAGGATGAGATTGGGGACTTACTTTCCCCTAAGTTTGTGCATGCCAGGGGCTCCTCTGAGGAGGGCTCTAAAGGTAACAGCTGTGTTCTGCTCAAAAAATGCCAGAGCAAGTGAACATACTGATATGTGGGAAGGTAGAGCCATAACCAAAAATACTAGATGGTCTTGGGTAACACCTGAACAAGATAATTTTTGAGAAAGAGAAGGAATTTGCAGGCAAAAGGAGAGTAAAAACTCTAGACATAATCAGTGATTTCTCCTGTGGTCTGTTGCTGGATCAGCTGAGAGAGTCTGGTGGGAAACTCTTCTTCCCTGCCCACCACGCCCCAGAAGCAGGTGGGAGAATTCTTAATTTTGCTCTGAAGTATTGCATTTGCTGTTTTCTAATAATTTAAGAAGGAACCTGGATTTTTCTTAAAGAATCCAGAGTAAATGAAAGTCAAGGTCAAGCCCATCATTACTGGATAAAAAGTTGTAATGTCAATTCCAGCAAATTATTTTGAAGAAATGTTTTGAAGCAATTGAATTAGTTGGATGGTTTAGTCACTTAGAAGGGGCTTGACCAAGCCATTATAGGAATGAGTTTGTGGATTCATTGTCTTTTTTTTCCTGTGCACTTCTGATTCACTATATGATCTAAGCATTTCTTTTAGTGTCTCTGCTTCTCCTGTGTGTAAAACTCCATGTAGCCATATTACAGGGTGTTGTGCCAATGTTTCTTAATGTTCATAGATTATTTTTGCTCTTTGTTACACAGAAACATGAAGTTACTACACAGAAAAATGTAGCCCAAAACTAGTGATGTGCAAAAATGAATTAATGTATTAGTTAATGTTTGTAAAGCAGAGAGTAAATCAAATCAACCTTTAACTTTGGGTAAAGTAGACTTAAAGGAATTCTGCTATTTCCTACAGGCTCTTCTCAAATCATTAATATGCACACTGAAGATTTAAAATTTCAGATTTGAATTATGACTTTAATAATTGATTTTGGAAGCCTAATTGGAAAGATATGGGATATGTAAGGCCAACTTCATAATTTTCTTGGGGATGTATATCCTACAAAGACCCAACTGGAAGCAGCAATTGGTGGTTTGAAGAAAAGGGTTTCTGTATGTGGAGTTTTAGGATCTTTTTTCGGGAAGCAGTTTAGGTGACCAAAACTACCCTTGGCAGTGCTCTGATGGTTCCTCTGTGATGATCCTGTTCTAACAGCTGCCTACAGATATAGCTTTGAAGTCTTCTGTAGTTGGCTTATATGTGTCAGCTGCATCTAGAATGTAACAGTATGAGTAAATGCATAGAGGCCTTTTTGTTCTTGGTAATTCTGCAATTCTTTTTGGCAAGTAATTTTTCCTTGTAATGGTTTCTTTGTCAAAATGTCAATATTCTTGTATGCACTCTTTCATCTCTAAGGTACAACTTTTGGCCTGTACCTGATAGGTTAATTGGGTTCCAGTCAGGTGGCTTTAAGTTTACTGTTCATATTCTATTAATTTCAAATCCACACTAGGAGGATACAAAAGGATTATGTTGCAAATGGGATGTGTCCTTTGGTTTGCTAATTTATAAACAGTTCCTAGGTAATTATGAATACTTGTACAAACTTTCCAGAATGACACATTTGACAGTATACCATTGAGTCATTTGAGGCATCCTATTATATGAATGAGTCAGAGCAGAAATCTTATTTGCTTTGCTTCTGGTATACACTTTGAAAGATTGCCTGTGACGTGCAGGATCCCACATCTGACTTTACAATTCCTTTGCCATGTCTGTTTCCCAGATAGGTTTTGTCATTGTGGGATTGCACAATTTACTTTGAAAGAGGAATGTGCTGTTTCCAAAATCTCCTTGTATCTCCAGTTAAGTTTTGTGGCATCTTCCACTGTTCCAGTGGATGTTGAGGTGACACTCCAGCCCCCTGCTCTCCAGCAACCAGGTAGCAAGGGTGGTTCATTGAGACTCAGTCTGCCTATTAGTGCTGGACTTGCACCATGCTGGCAATCCACAAACCACACACACCTTCCTTGCAGTTGTAGTTGTGGTGGGTTGGAGGTGCTGCCTCACTCCTCAACAGCATAGGGCCCCTGTTTGGAGGAGAGTGAAATAGGTGTGGCAGAAAAACTTATGGCCAGCTAGAGACACACAGAAGGGAGGTGTCCAAGCATTCTCTCGGGAAGAGATCCCTGTGCCCTTTGGATTCCCACTGCGCTGGTTTAACTGAAGCATTTCATGGTGTGGGTTGGAACAGAGGGGGAAGCTGTAACTGGCAAAGGTGTGCTTTATTAGAAGAAATTGTGTGGGGCTAGAGAAATCACAGCTAGCTCTGAATTTCTCCTAATTGTATACATATTGGAAAAGTTACGGAGCAAAACAGGTATGGGTAAAACAGGTATGGATACTTCATTTTGGGCTCACCTGTCTAGCAGATCAGTGACCTCAGGAATAGACATAATGAAAATAAATCTGTTTAAAACACAAGAGGCTTATTTAGGGTCTGCTGCTGTTTTAGGCCTGAATAGCTTATTGCCATCAAGCTGCTTGCTCTAAGAAGTAGAAAAATAGTAAACTATTTTGGACTGCAGACTTTTTTTATTTAGACTACTAAGAAGATCTAGGGTGGCAAGGAAGCCAAAGTTAACCATTGTTTGTTTGGCAGAGACCATCTCTTTTCCTCAGGTGAGAGAGGACAGCAGGATCCTGTCTGTTTTCTGCCTCCCCAGGGGGAAACAAGGCACTCCGTCTCTGCTGCTATTTCTGCTTCTGTCTATGTCTCTGGAGTTCTCCACCTTGTTTTTGGTCCTGACTTGTTGGGAATGTAGTTCTGGTAATTTTGTTAAAGGGTGCCAGATAAGAGGTGCCACAGAAGGTGAAACATGCCAGTTGCTACAGCTACTGTAGATAGTGTCTGAATTGCAAAAGTGGCCATAGATGATTGCCACCCGCAGGACACTCAGGCTGGAGGAAGCCAGGTGGTTTGATCCAGGACAGCAGGAGCACAGCTGCAGGGAGAACCCACATGTCCACACCAAGGAGCCAGACTGCCCCACAAGGCTGATAGTGCTCTACTCTGCAACCAAGTCTCCTCTACACTGAGGTCAGAAATAGGAGGTGCAGAGAAACACTACATAGCCAAGGATGGAGATCTGCTGCCTTCACTCTCAAGGAAGTCAAGAAGGGTCATGAATCCTGTCTTTGATTCAATGGACCAAGTCTCATAGGGGCCTGTGGTGATACTCTACCTGATGGACATACCTGTGGATTCTTCATCCCAATGATTGTGTTTTTGGCAAGTTTCTTGGGTTCCTAAGCTGTTTAGGAAACACTACAGGGCTCAGATACTAAAGTTGGAGTTGGTCAGGTAAATCCTTTAAGCTGAGCATAAAAGCCTAGGTAAGGAATGCTTAGTTGAGTCAGAAAAGCTGACTGGGGGCTGTTTAGTTATGGGAAAAAGTACTGGAAATAGAAAGACTTTAACTGTGGTTAAAAGCATAGATATGATGGAGGGCTTAAATTTTTTTTCTGGATACTGAAGACTAAGAACCACAAGAGGAAAACAATGGACTAATCAGAGTACAGGCAATGGAGAAGTGCTGAATAGATAACATAGTTCAGGTTCACTTCACACCAAATGAAAGAAGCTGGTTATACTTGGAATGAGGAAACTAAAGTTACCAGCTGAGGAAAAAAATGCAGAGAATCTGTCAAAATCCTGTGTGTATTAGGAATACTTCCTATTTAACAAAATGTTTTTCTTTTTTTCCAATGTAGGAGTTCCACATTTTAAGTCAAATTTACCTTATGTGTGTCTATTTTTCCCATGTTTTCCACTTCATGTATAAAAAGTAGAAGAGGCCTATCAGCTTGTTGAGGCGTATCCTGGTCGTCCCAATGTAGCATGTCTCAATTGCATAAATGGATTTTGTAATCTTTTTCTCTGTTGTTGCACAATGTGGATTAAGTTAATAATTTATAGCTTGTCAGGGCAGCTTTTGAAGTGTCCTGTGCAGTGTAGAAGAAGTTGTATTGCGCAGGAAACCATCCTACTCTGCCCTGTCAGTCTGGTCAGGGCCAGAAGACTTTTTAATTGATAGCTGAAATAATTTAGCGATCTTTTTCTTTTCCCCAAAGACTCTCTTGTATTTGTCCCATCAAATAATTTTCTTTGCTCACTTTTTTTTTTTCTGAAATTTAAGGTTTTTTCCCTTTTTCAGGTTTAGTTTTTCCTTTTAAAGTGTCTCTGGTCTTCCTGAGCCATTTCTTTCTCTACGCCCTGGTTGTTTCAGCTTTTGGTGGTTATGTTAAATACATATCTCTCTCATGGCCCTTTTTGGAAGAGCAGGTGTTCCCGGGATGGACAGTTGAGGCCATGTCAAGCTGGAAAGAGCAGCCACTAGACTGAGGTAGGGACAGGGCCTACACGTCTCAGGCTCCATAGAGTGTTGGTCCTTGCTCACCATTGTCCTTTGTACCAGCAGTGGGATGTCTGGGCTTTTTGCAGGTCCTCTCTTCTTTTAAAGTCTGCTTGTGAGAACATTCACTGCATTTAAGCTGGTCTTCACCAAGTCGTAGCCCGGAGCAGCCCTGGTAATCCCTGTCCCAGTGCTGGTGTCCCCTGAAAGCTGTGGAGGGACCAGAGCAGGGTGGGCAAGAGAAATACCCTGCTGGTGCCCTGTTAGCCATCCCTCCCTGCCCTCACTGGGAGCAGCGCCCAGGCACTGCCTGCCAGGCCCTTGACCTCCCCTCCTGTCCTGCTGCTGACCTCTCCAGCTGACCAGCCCTGGGATCCTCTCCCTCTCCTCGCCCAATAGGGGCCTGCTTTTTATTAAGTCACTGCTGAGTCAGGCTTTTCACAAATGAGCAGACCCTGACCATGAAAGCTCTAAAATTGTTTTTCCCTTTTATTTATCCTGAACATCGTGTCACCTTTCTGCATCCAAACCTCCCCTGACGTCAATGTAGGGAAGGGATCAGGGACAATTATGGTTTTTTCTTACAAGTAATGCTGGCATGAAACTGGTCAGGTTAGGAGACCTGGGAAACTCAAAGCATGGGAAAATATAAAAACAAAGAGATCATCAACAGTGCCCCAAAACTGTTTGGTACCTAATTTTATCTATGTGTATTTTTTTAATAAGTTGTTTTATTGTAAATGGGTTTTTATTGAATCATTCCGTTTATATCTTAGAAGACTGAAGCATTACTTGAGAGTCTGTACTCACTAGAACTCTTTAACCAAATAAGATATAACAGACATATTGGAGTTGTGATAAGAGAATATGCTTTGAACTCTGTAAACTGTCCTGCTCTTGGAAATTCACTGGATTATACATTGTGGAATAAGCTACTTTACAGTTGTTTTCTTCCAGAAAACAAAACAAAACACTTCCAGGAAAATTAGTAGTACTTTTGTTATTCTTCAAGCTTATGTTGTTTTTGTGCCTCTCAGGTCAGTGTGGAAAAACAGTCTAATATGTTTACTTTTGCTTAATTGATCTTATTTTGGCTTTGTATAATTTTTTTCTGGGGAATCAGTCCTGAGAAGTGTAAACAAAGTGAAGATATGTACATGTTATGTTTCAGTCAACAGGGTACAGGTTCTGGGTCCAGATTCTAGTCTCAGTGAAAACAGTGGGTGGTTTCTCACTAGGTGGAATTATTCAGAAAGCATTTGATGTTTATTTAACTTCCCTCTCACTGAGTGCAGTGAGAAAACAGCTCAGCACTGATTACTTTTGAACATTTCACCCTTGCCGTCATCACGGTTTGTCCTGCTGTTTGGGCAGGTTGTCCAGCTTTTGTACTGTGGTAATTTCTTTTCTAAGATGAAACTAGCTTTTTTATCCACATAGAACTGAGAAGTGTATTTATAGAACAGGCTGGTTTTCTAAGAATCTTCCTTTTATAGGTATGACTTTGTACACTTTAAATAATGTAAAAGGTAGATATAAAATAACAATGTCTTTTTGACTAAGTATTTGTTCTATTCATAGAAAAGTTGAGACCACTCAATACATTACTCCAGTAGATAGATCAAAGTGGGGGTTTGAAGACCAGCTTGGTTAAGGTCTTTATTTTGTAAAGAGACAAATATAAGAAACAGCAGCAGCCTTTGAAGAATAAAATACAGGTTCTGGAGCAGTGTCTAGTCAAAACTTGTCTACCATCACATTTAGCTGTTTCTAAAGTAATAATCATCACATCTCTAACTGGCTGCCACTCATTGATCTTACTGGTCTTCTGCTAGTTTGTGGTTCTTCCCCCAGGGAATAACAGGCTGAGGCCTTGTTTCTCATCTTTGTTCACCATCACTGTTAATGTGGCTGACAGCAGTAACCTTCTGAATTAAGGAGATTAAATCTGAACAAGTAAATACTGGGAACAAATATTTGCTGATCAGTGCAACAGATCAGTTCACTAAAATAAAGGTCTGACTTTCTGCCGTGCACAGCTGTGATATGGGATGATATGATGATGGAAAAAAAGAGGGTATTTCAGATGACCATTGAAGTTGCTTGGGATGTGAATATTTGGCATCAATAGCTTGGTGTCAATGATGCTGGAATCCTGTCAGTTTTACTTGTGGTGTTTCAGCTCTCAATGCTGGCTACCGTTTCCATCTTCATGCTTAACATTCTGTAAGACATAGAATATGCAGGAAGGTCAGTGTTATAGGCTCTGCACTAGTCCCTTCTAAAAGCTATTATCTGCAGTAATTCCGCTGTAAAAATAGTAAGAAAATAACTACAATAACTAGGTCTTTCCTCTGGTCTATCTTAGCCCTTTTTTTTTTCCCCTAAAGCTTTTGTTGTAGATCGCAAGCTTTATGGCACAGAAATTAAATTATCTCCCTTGTAATTCTATCTACTATATGGTGATAAGCCAAACGATATTTTAGGACCACTGTGCAGCTTTTCTGGGACAGAAATGTCTTTATGTATGTAATCCAATTAGGATTGGAACTATTGTGGTCTGAAAGGGGAGATGGATTTGAGGTTCTGAATTCTACTCTACTTTGATTTTGTTTATATATGGAATAGCTTATACTTTATTCAAGGGAATAAAACCTTTTGTGTGTGTTGTCTTTAACAATGTGACTAGTGACTTCAGTTTCTCTTCTAGAGCTATCTCCTGAAAGGATCACTGAAAAACCATTGCAAAGAAATCACAGGTTTCATCAGCAGAAGCCAGACAGGTGTGATTGGACATTCCTGTATTGCTATCAATAGAGCGAGCAGGAAACAGCTAGCAGTCTCTTATCAACTTCTGCAGTCCCAACCTTGTTAATACTTAGGACACAACTTCCCTTGTCCTGGGAAAATTTGAGAATTTCTGTATACTCACATCTTTATCTTACTCTTTCATAATTTTTGTCAAGTATTTTTCTAAGCTGTTTGGTTAAAGCTCATCTTGTCGTCTTAATGTAAGCAGGTTGTTAATCATGTTTACATAAGGATACATCATCAGCATTCTCCCAAAGGTGCAGGTATATCTGTACTCTAGTGAGGTGTCTTTATTAGTCATGCTGGGTATTTTATTGCAACAGCCTGTAATTAATTATTTTGTCAGTAGAGATCATAACCTCACAGTGCCTACTTGAATGATGCAAAGTAGCCTTCTGCCAACCCAAGAAACCTATCAGCTCTACCTGTTGTTCTCATAAATAATAGTATTGCATATATAATGACCATGGGGGAAGCTTTTTTTATTAGGAAAGGAAGCCACTCCAATTCAGAAGGTAGATGAAAACTGTGATATCAGTGATCAGGTTAATCATGTTAAAGAATCAGAAATATTTGAGATCTGCAAGTTCATCATGCAAGTACTTGAAAAAACACAATGGAAGTAATATGTTCATCTCTCTTTTAACTGGTTTCCAGTGGAATTCTTGAAAAGTGGAAGTAACTTGTTCTTCATTAATTAGAAAGCTTCAAGAATGATGGTACAGGCCTTCTGTTCAGTGTGTTTAAATGTTCATACTTGAGCATATCGCTGAAAACGAGTCTATGAGGTACTTGTGTTTGAAAATAACCCAGGTAATTAAAAATATATCTTCTGAGTATTCAGGGATTCAAAGACACATTTTAGACGTACATCATTACAGGCTTTCTAAATACAGTCAGATTGCTTCCCTGTGCATTCTTAATAAATGAAATTTGATGGCTCTTTTACTTCAAGTTGAGACTGTAGGATAGCAGGAACATGACTTCAGACAATCTGTCTTGTGGACAGTAGGTAGGATTGGAGGGGAGACACAGGGCTTCAAGTAATTTAAGTTTCAAATTCTGCAATATGTGCTTAAGATATTATCCAGTTTTTAGACTGTTTAATTTTCAGTTTTTAAGCAGTTCATCTTTTTTTCATGCACTGCTTCTCTTGGAAGGACATTCTTCAGTGTTACTGCTATAATGTGTATGGCTTTTCTAATTTTCACCTTTAATGATGCATGCTGAGTTTATAGCAACTCCTCTTGAACCAGAACTCTCTTTTTCTTTCCTTCCTGATGTTTATGGTCTGTTACTATTGCTTAGTGAAAAATTATTTAGAATAAATTTGTTTTGAAGAGAAATCAACAGAGTCTGGGGGTTACGAGCTGACCATAATGGCTGCAGTTTGAAACAACTGGCCTGTTTCAGTGATGAGGAAGGCATCTGCTCTCCTGCACTATGGTAATAACAAAACTCTTCTGAAAGTCTCCGTGGGACTTACTTGTCACGCTTGTCCAGTCTGGATAGGTCACTGAGAACTAGAAAGAAATCACAGTACAAGGTACTAAGATGTGCAGGTCTCTCTTTAGGCAGGGTCTGTGGAGAGTGGCACCCTTTTTCTTAGGCAGACTTACACTGCTCGGGGAGGCTCACAAGCTTTTGACATTCAAGTTTCTCCTTGAGAGAATGGTCAAATATTTGGTTGATTCAGGAAAACCTTTTTGGTTCTTTGTTAGCAGAAGCAGCTGTGAAGGATTTCTTATCTTTCAAATGAACTGCCCATCAAAATACTGCATTCTGAAATGAGAAAAGAATTACCAGTGAGATATAGTGGGCAGCCAGAGGATTTGTGCAGATGCCCAGGCAGGTTCAGGACAGTATATGAAATAGAAGTTTACTTCATATAGCTGGTGTCAGTGTTTTGACAAGGAGACACATGCTAGACTGCATCCAGTCTATAGACAAGAGAAAACTAGGTAATACCATCTCCCAAACAAAACTAATTCCTACTTTCACACGGGCAGAACAAAATAATCAAAGCTGACTTCTGTGTAGAGACTCCTGTGAAGAAAAGCAGTGGAAAGTTAGCCATGCATAGGTATGGTATGGCAACTAGTTTTCATTTAGTTAATGTGGCCCAGAAGCTCCTACTTGCCTGTGCAGGGATCTTGGAATATCGTGGGATTATTACATGCCAGAGAGGCAGTGCTTTAGCAGCTGTTCAGAAGAATGAAAAGTCCCGTGTGCTTCTTGCAGCTGCTTCCCTCCCCTCTCCTCCTTGGAATACCCACTGGAGACAATGCTTCCACCTGTGATAGGGGCAACAGCCAGTCTCTGCAAGTGAACTCTGCCTCCTTCTGGGACAGAGATATAATGTTTAAAAACAAAAGATGCTCCTAAAAAGTCAACAGATGAGGAGAAAGAAAGATGAAGAAGAAGAAGGTATGATTTTATTGAGTTAGATTATCAGTATAGGAATAGGAAGTTTCTCTCACATGGTACCTGGAAGCAGGAAAACTTCCAGGAACTGATAGATGTCAGGTTTGGTGCTGCTGAAGACTAGGAACACATTATAGGAATGTTAATAAGCCTACTTGACTAGGAACACACTAGGAACATTAATAAGCCTGCTTGAAAATAAGTTGCTTTTCAAGTCAGATATCTAAGACATAACAAACATCCTTTGTTTGGCCCACTGGAAGTAGGCAATGGAAGAAACATGGAACTATTTGAAACAAACCATGCTTTGCTAATTGTTACGAATAATAGTGACAACCAGGACTCCTCAAGAGAAGGCTGAATTGGCTAACCTTGCTCATTTCCTACCACATGTCTAGGAAGACATGAACAAAGAAACACATGAACATAGAACAAAGAAAAGGGCTATCATTAAACTCCACCCATCTTCAAAAGCAGGTGAAGAGGTCTAATTCATGCAATAAATCTGGACAATTAGATGATATTTGTACAATTAGAAGCTGAACACTGAATGATTAGTGATTCATGAATAATGAGCTAGTATTCACTCAGAAGCCTCAATGAAGAAATAAAATTTATGTTTGCTTTGTGACAATAATCTTTCTCAAATCTCTATCTGTAACCAGAAAGGAATTTAGACACCTCCTAGGAAAGTGCATGAACATAATTTATTTTATTAATTTCTGAGAAATGCCTTTGAAAAAATGTGCAGTGCCTTACTTTCATCATCACATGTGGAGATTTTTTTTGGGTTTTGGTGTTTGATTGGGATTTTTTGGAGTGTTTTGTTATTGCAGAGTATTAAGTTTACTGTCTGTATTAGGATGCCCAGTGGTTTTGTTTCTTTGAGCACTTTTTGGACACTTTGGCAATAAAATATGAATGTCTCTATCCAATAAGATAAAAGGCCCAGTTCTTTCAGGAACCTGTCTTTACCAGCAGCTGGTAGGTGATGCCAAAGAGAAGAACAAACATCCTCAGGCAACACACTCTGTCTTTACACTCAATCTATAACCATTACTCTCTGCTGTTTGGTTTGGTTTAAACTCATACAGAGAACACTCAGAACAAAAACCACAACCACCAATAGCTGAGGCTCTAATTAGGGATTTTTAAGAAGGAAGAGATGGTGTGTACAGCTCTAAAGAACCTTCTATCCCACTCATGGCTGACCCTGATAACAGCAGGTGGAGTCCTCATGAGATCCCTGAAGAATGTCCAGTGTGTGCTCCCACAAAGGACACACGAGCCAGCAGAAGAGGGATCATCAGAACTAAAGCAAACAGGTTTTTTCCACTTCAGGGGAAAGATGCTGTCCACAACGGTTTAGCAACAGTGGCTCCAGAGAGGCAGTGGGCACGCAGAGTGAGTGTGCAGAACTGGAAGCTTGACACACGGGGTACTGCGGTAAAGCACTGATTTGGGGCTCTGTTTTCTTTTCTATTTGCTTTAAAAATTGCTTCTCATAAATACCTTCATAGAATTCTCTTCAGAGCCACCTGTACTTTCTTCTTTCCTGTTTCCTGGAAGAGGAACATGAGAACAGAGCAACAAATCTCACTTCTGTTTTAAATCTTCTCCTTTATTACCCCTGGCATTGTTTCCTTGTACTTTCATCCATTTGGCTAATTCTGGCAGTAAATTCCTGGCAGGAACTGCATTTCCATAAATTTCACTGTATTTATTGAGCTATACATGTGATCATCTGCAGAACAGATTATTTTTATTATTATTATCATTGCAACATCCAGGTCTGCAGGATTAACCAATCAGAATAAGGAAAGTCGGCAGATTAAAAAAAAATTATATTCTTGACTAATATTAGCTGCTGTCCAAGCTCTTTAGTGAGTGAATGAGACTGCAAGGAATTTTGAACTTCCCAAATGTTCCCATTCCAGAGTTATGAATGGGCAAAGGGGTGATTTCTAAAATGGGAAACCTGCCAGACTTCATCTGACTGGTAAATCAGAATACTTGGTCTCATAACTAATTTTTATTTGACTGAGGTAAGTTTTCCATTTTAACACACTTAAGGGAGTTCCTTGTTGAGGGTTGAGGGTTTTGTGAGTTGGCTTCTTTCAGCTTTCACTTTCTTTTCTCTGATTTCTGCTAATCCTCTGGTCTGTTTCACAGGAGATGGCATTTCAAAAAATGGACAAGAGATGTCAACAGCACATGCTCTCATGCTCCAGGGTTATTTAGAGCACTAGGAAGATTCCTGTTCTGTATATCTTGGTTCTCTGCCTTTGAAATGGGTATAGCAATAGACTATCCCATCAGGGTAGTGAGAGAATGAGTGAATTTGGTGTTGTGTGTCCAGTGACTATTGAGAAGAGGTCTGAAGTTTTAAAATACTATCTAATGTACATACAGAGATCCTGATCATGGTTGTATGTATCTTTATTTTTGTCTTAAGTATATAGTACTTTGATGCATCATAAGTCAGTAGGTTGATGGATCAAATTCCTGTGATGGAATGTTATAAGGTGCTGTTTACTGATTTAGCAGAAACCTATTATATTACCTATTACCTATTATATTATCACTAAGGCTAAGCAAAAATTTGAGTATAGGCTTCCTTTAAAAAGTGATGAGAAGACCGCACATATTCTTTAAACCTAAGAACTGCATCATGCATTATGGAAAACACAGATTAGGAAACTGAACAAGTTTGAATTTGGTGTTAATGCTCTAATGGCTAGTTGCTTTAAGATTGCTGTAATAACATTTTACTTGTGGTTATAAGCAATAATTGGTTTTTGAAATATTACAAAACTATTAATGAGTAATAACCTTGTGTACACTAATTTTGAGATTGAAGCGTAGTGCTTGTGTAATTTTAGAACATAAATATAAAGCAACAAATCTTAAGATTATTTGGAGAAAAGTGTTTTTTCTAGTACTCTGATTGCAAAGTGGGAGGTGCCAGACAATAGGTGTCAGCACTGGTTCAGCTATGCACAGCTTCACTGAAAACACAGATTGAGGCAGTTGGTGTTAAGCACAAGTTTGCTATGAACTCTACTTTCAGCAAACTGAAATGCCTGTAAAGAAGGCTGAAACAGTGTTTGACACTTGTTATAAAATAGCTTTTCTAGGGTATAGACTGGGAAACAGAATAAATGAGACAGAAGATAAAAGCTGGTAAAAATAATGTATGTATTGTATTCACTGTGAAATGTTTTTTGCTATAGTGATTTAAAATCTCAGGGATTTTAAACAAATCATTAAAAAAACCTAATCAAAACTAGTTGAAACTGAAGAAGGAAAGCAAGATCAGAAGACTCAGAATGGAGCAGACAGGATATGGTACAGTGCTAGGAAACTTCCATGAGACTTTGGAACTATGCTGTTTTGTGGTGGAATTTTAAACTGGAACTAGCAGTTTAGGTATCTTGTTCATTAAACCAATGCATGTCATATGCAGGGGCCTGTGGATGATTCTGCCAGCACCCATGGAAGAAAAAGCCAAGAAGTCTTCATGCAAAATGTGTGGTTGTGTAATGGAGAAGCCAGAAGAAACCATCACCAGGGAAATGGAAGACAAAAAATCCTTCGTTTTCCTCTGTGTTTCACTGGCAACATGCACCTAGGAACCAAGATGGGAGGATTAAGCCAAAACAGGTAAGACTAAATGCTTTATGAGCCCAGTGTAACCATTATGGTCTTAGCCCAGCACCTCAAAAGAGGTGCTGGATCAGAGTGCCAGTTCTCTAGAATTGCTTTGAAGTCGACAAACACATACCTGTTCAAATTATGTCCTCCCAGGTAGAGGGTACTGTAGCTTTAACATTGTGAGAAAAAACAGTGAAATAATCTTGCAGTCAGTCTACTAGCAGATGTGCACATATCAAGGAGTTTTTTAAATAAGCAGGTGCTGTCATTAGAGACCTTTGTGTGGTGAATGCCAGGCGGATGGCTGTGCAAAGAATAAGGCAAACAGCTTTTTCTTGTCAATATTTGGTGAGGGATAGCTGGGAGAACTCCCCCCACCCCTCCCCTGAAGTTTGCATTGCATTGCAAAACCCCGTGAATTCCTTACAAGCAGCCGTGTCAGTGGCACACGGCAAGTGCCCCAAGCCTGGCAGGATAATCTAAAGGGAATGCAGCTGAATTGTGCTCCTCTGCTGTATAAAAGGGGGCGGGTCGCTGTGCACGTTCCAGCTCCTTTTCTGTCATTAGGGCTGCGGAAGCACCAACCAAACGCAGCTGGCACGCCCCTTCATTGCCTCTTATATAATATCGGGTTTTACAGGGCACTGATACAGAAATAAAGTCAAACATTGTTGAGGCAGACTGGTATTACTTGTGGTGTGGCTGGTGCTCACTTTGCTGTGGGGAGTAGGGCTGCTCTCACAAGGGTGGTCTGTGGCCCTGTTAGAGTGAAGTTTGAAAGTTGTGCAGAATGGCTCCAAACGAGGCAGGGGATGAACTTGTTTTCTTTGTGAATGGTAAAAAGGTAAGGAAGATTCCACCTTTCTGTCCAGCTTGCTCCTGGATTGTGGCTTGATTACTTACTTTTCTAGTCATCTTTTTCCTCCTCTGAAGTTTTCTGATAAGAACATGTATTCCCTGGCTTTTAAATATTAAATTGTGAAGACTACATATTGCCTTTTTGTCTTCTTTGACTTTACCTTGTGAGTTATTCAGAGACTAACACATAGTATTCCTGTTACATTTTAGATATTTTGGCAATATTTTTTACTACAATTCTTTTAAAAAAGTGTGCACTGCTTAATACAGGCATTTTTACTAGAAATAATTTCAGTACTTACAACAAATCTGGAAAATTTGACTCAAATGGAAGCATCCATATAAAATTCATATGCTCAATAAGTAATTCTAACATCTGTATTTTGAAAGGGATTTAGAAATATGTTTATTCCATTTCCATTTAAGATGCTAGAAAACTCTTCAGAATGAAAGCCCATTAACTGATACTGATTCCTGACAATAACCTTAGAAGTGACTGTCTCACAGAAGGCTGGGGTGCTTATTGCAAGTGATGGACACATTTGAACAGTTTGTCTCAGAGCCCCCTTTACTCAGTTTGGACTTTTCCTGGCTATCAATGCAGCCTTGCCTCTTCAAAAGCTTATGACAAGTCAAAGCTGACTCTTTGACCAACTACCAAGTAAATTCTGTTTCTGAGCTCAACTCAGTGCTGCCTTCCCCACCTGCCTAGATAATTGGGCAAGGGAACATGTACCAAAGCAGCTTCCTACTGAGAAATCTGGGAAGGGGACAGGGTTGTATATCTATTTGTGTGGAGCCATGAGTTTGCAAACCTTCCCTGTGCACTGTGTAGGGGTAAATTGTGTAGTGTACTAAGTTTGGGCTAGACAATTAATTATTTAATCCCTTGAGGGATCACACAATACTCTTACTTGGTTAAAAAGCTCTGTGCCCTGCCTTATAGACTGGCACAGGATTACTATTATCCATTTTGCTTTTGTTGTTCTTTTATGGTAGTTTAATCAAGTGTAAATGTGGATGAGAGTGTGGCTACAACTAGGGGTTTTAGTTATGATTTTGTATCCCAGACTGGATTGGAATTAGAACTTTCAAAGGTACTAGTGGATTTGATATGAATGTTTTGTTTTATTGATATTTTGACAGTTTACTGAAGAATGAAATTTATCTAGTATGCAGTAAAAGTTAGTCATAGAGTTGTTGAATGTAATACTATGTGGAGCCTAGGCTTGGTTCTGAGGTTTTACAGAGGATGACAACTAAAGCTTTGCTCACACAGATTAGTAGTGGTTCACATGTGTTAATTGATATATCAGCCATTCATTGTTTCTAGAAAAAGATGAAAACTTGAAGCTCCAAGTTAATTGTAACTAGCTAATTGAGTCTGGTAGTTGAAATTGTGGCACAGGATGGTCTGTGAATTTTATCTGATGAATTTTCTGCTGTTGTGGGCTTAGGTGGCACAGCATTAACTTCTTGTCTTCTTGCTCTGTGAAGTTTTAGCGAGATGCCTCCTTTGTGAACCTCAATTTGTAGAGGGCAAATTTGGAGCTCTTTAGATCTTGCATTAGGAGTTTGCCACAAATGTGTTGGGCAAGTCAGACCCTGATACAAACCAAGTTCTTCTCTTGTTTGATTTTTTTTCCAGTATGCCCTAATGAAAGAGAATTGTAAATCTGGTGCCAGATCAGCTGAGGTTCAAAAGCAATAGGCCTGTCGTGGTAGGTATGAAGGGCTTACAAACAAACTCCTGCATGCTGCTGCAAGTGGTACTTCAGCACTGGCTGGTGCTCATTTATTACAAGAGCACTGCACTGTGTAAACTGTTAGAAAATTCCTTCTTCCTGGAGAAAACTTTTGGCTAACACATGAAAATGTCTATTAGTCAATGGCCAGAGGTGGCCCTGTGGGACTGTCTCTTATGCACTGGGGTGAGGCAGAGAAGGGAAGAAATGGCAGCCTAGGCCCTGAAGGTCATTAGCAAAAAACAACCTGTTCATTTTGGATCCTCTGTCTGTCCTTGCTGTGTCCTGCACATAATAAACCTGCTGTGAGTGACGCTGGCCTTGTTGCATTTGAGGAATTTTTATGGAACTGCTGTTGCTATTTACAAAAGCCATCTCTCAGAGCTGACTGTGTGCCTGTGTAAAGGGGCTTATCATAGTGTGATCTTGGCAACTTGGCTGAAAAAAACAACTCACTAAGAGATGATTAATATTACCAATGGTACCAACTAACTTAAAATGTCAAAACTCTCTCAGCATCCTTTCCCACTGCCTCATGGAGCAGGCAGTTCTAATAAAGGTGCAGGTTTCACTTGCTCTATCCAGAGCCTCCAGTGAGGCTATTTTTTTTCTATTCCCTTCTTTGTGTGTATTGCTAAAGCAGCTCAAGTTACAAGCCCACCCAATGCAGGTTTAAGATAGAGAATTGGACTCATGGGGCACTCTGATCTGTGGCAGGGCATGTGGAGTTTGTTGGGACATTGCTGCACATGAAAGGTTATGTGATGGAAGGAGTGGTTGGAAGTGCCTGGAAGCACAATTCTGCTGGAGCAGCAGGTAGAATGAGAGGAAGTGGAGAGTCAGGTATTAATATCTTCTCTCTGGTGACCAGTGGCAGGACCTGAGGAAACAGTATCCATCGGGGGAGGTTAGGAAAAGGTTTTTCACCCAGAGGGTGGTTGGGCACTGAACAGGCACCACAGGGCAATGGTCTCAGCACCAAGCCTTGATAGACTTCATGAAGTATTTGGACAATGCTGTCAGGCACCTGGTGTGATTCTTGGAGTGTCCTGTGCAGGCCCAGGAGTTGGGCTTTGATGGTTTTAGTGGGTCCCTTCCAAGTCAGTATAATCTATGATTCTAGGTTAGGATATGGCTCTATCCATCTGGGACCCTAACTAAATATTTCAATTGGTTCACTGCAAAGAATGTGGTAACATGGTCAGTGGGAAAGGTTACTGCTGTGTGAATTTGTGACAGCTTGACATTGCAAATGGGCTGGCATTCTGTCACTGTACAAAACCACATGATAAGGGGTGGTTTGTAAGATAGGGACATGGACTGGAGCAAATTATTCTCTCTTGCATTAGCCCAGTCTGCACCGTTGTCAAGGAAAAGTCTCCTTGGTACAGCTGAGCATACTTTACACTCAGGACTTTATTTTAAACACCTGTTCACTGGGCATAAAGCTTGGCACACTACTAACTCAAAGATATCTTAATAGTCATCTTAGACTAGAATGCAAATCAGCATGCTCAATTTAAAGCTAATAGTGGCAATTTTTTTTTCCTTGGCTGACATGTCTGTCTCATATATATGTAGCATGTAATTTTAGTTTAAACACATGGAGTCAATATTTCTCTTTCTCTTCTGAATGCTAAGGGAGGATTTATGCTGGAAGCCACATTAGACCTCTTACCACTTCCAGAGTCTGTGGGTATTTGGTTGCTGATGGGACCAGCTAAAATACAGGATTTTTCTGAGCTTTGTGAACCTCTGGGTTCTACATAAACAGTGACTTACGAACTTTTAGTGTGCTGAAATAGCAAATTTACATTGTGTGGTTATATTCAGTTTGTTCATCTGTGTTCTAATGCTTTTTCCTAATAAATGAATTTGAAATCTCCCACTGACTTGACGAATAACACATTCACAGATTTTAAAGTCCTAGGGGACCTTGACATGTGACTGGTGTGGCTTGCAGGGTGGAAGTCTGGTTAAAACCTTTCACTTTTTCTTCTTGTAACTTATGGAGTGACCAGGGATTAGTGATTGAATGGGAGCTTGTCCTTCAGGAAAGGATCTGCTTCTTATTTATAGACCCCAAATGATGGAAAGCTTAGCATGTTTGGTAAACTAGGAAAGTTTGTTTTCTCTTTCTTTCTGTTCCTCTATTTACCTTGTTCAATTACTGTTTTCTTAAACTGAAAAGTCTCTAACCTTCTGGGATTAATAATTTAAATATGATGCTTTATGTTGTAAAGGCAAAGTTATCTGAATTAGTGAGAGGCAGGTAGAGAAGCCGGAAAACAAAATATTTATTGAAATTGAACTTTTGTACATAAAATTATGGGGACACGAGCTCAACATTTCTCTGGACTAGTCCATGCGCTCTAAAGGTGTAAAGAACTGCTTCAGAACCTGCTCTGTGTAGTACTTAAAAGCACAAAGAACTGCAGGGCCAGGCTAGGCTCCCTGCTGAGGTGGATCTGAGTATTTAAAACTCCTAGTATCAATAGGCAAAGAGACAAGCAGTACAAACACAGCAGTACAGAGTAAATTTGTTGAGAGTCATTTGACTGTGCCATCCTAATATTTTCAACAATGTTTCTTTCTGCATTTGATTAATAATTAAGCTGCCAAAGGCAGTAAAATCCAGTTTTAAACTGTCAAAATATGGCTGTCAATCTGATATACCTGCAATATGACATTTGATTAAAAAAACCAAAAGAAAACAAATTACCAAAACTAAAAACCAGTAACTTACCACAAGGGAAATATTTCTTTAACTGCAGTATCTGAGTTGTCTGATCCTACAACCACAGAAGGCAATGGATGGAATTCAATTTCTTGCTGTACAAGGACACTGGGGGAGGTGAGCAGGAACTGTGATATTGAGCTGTGAATCATATTGTACTGGGCATCAGACAAGACATGTTTTCCCCACCCACAGGGTTTTAAAATATTTTAAGAACAAATCACAGCAGGTGATTGCAACAAACCACTGGAGGAATGATATGCTGGAGGACAAACCAGCATCAACAACAATGAGCCAAAGGCAAGAACAGCAAAAAATTCTTACTCTGTGCCCAGCAAGAGAAACTCATCAGCAAGCACCCTCCCACCAGGAATCTGAAGTGAAGAGAAATGACTTCTTAATCTCTGATGTGTGAAATTTGTTTTAATCCAGAATGGTCTTCAAACATTATCTCCCTCCCTCAGATCCATGTTCTCCAAACTCTTACCATTATCTCCCTCAGATCCATGTTCTCCAAACTCTTACCCATTATCTCCCTCAGATCCCTAGTCTCTGCCAGAGCTGCAGATATACAGCTCCAGTGTGGAGTAGTTTGAAGTGACTGAAGCAGCAACCCAGGGCTGTTGGCTAGAACAGAGTAAGGGTGTGGATTATCTGGGACATGGTGGGAGACACTTTCTGATAAAGCTGAGCAAAGCTTTGGCTTTGGGACTTCACACATTCTTACATCACTAAAAGTGATGTACATGGTGATGAGTGGTAAAATGAAAAATGAAGCACTAGGTCTGTCTTTTATTTCCTGCTTCCTGAAAAGAAGCCAATGGGCCAAACTTTTAATTGCTTGGATGGAGTACATAACCAAGCGCTTCTTGGACTCTCAAGAAAACCTCTTGATGTTTTTATTTTTCATAAAAGCACAGAACAGCCTTTAACTGTTCTGAAGTTTCTTCTCTGTGCCTGGCTATCTTGGAAGCTGCTTTGGAAGGGTTTGCAATGGTCATTGGCACAGACAAGAGGAAGAAACTCAGTGTGACAGTGGGAGTTGCTGGGGCAGGCTCTTTGCCTTTGGAATGGCTCTGAAAGGCTGTTTGTCCATTCACAATCACAGAGATGTTTGGAATTTCCTACTCATGTCTGTCTGTTTGCCAAGCAGCTGCAGAGGGGTGTATGGACTTATCTGAACCAGATGGTCATGGAAGAGCCACTGCATGCTTTTATTTGTTTCTATGCATCCAGGAGGTGAGGGAACAGGGGCACTCTGCTCTGAATAGCAGCAATGAGTGCTGCATGATCCACAATATGACATTCCCAAGCTAGAATGGACTCTTTTCCTGTAGATCATCCCCAGTGCAGGAATGAGATGTGCAAAAATGACAAGTTGTGTTTTGTAGCAGCAATTTTATCAGTTAATTTGAAAAAGGTGAACTCAAACACAAAGTATGAACCTTGTCTCTTCAGAATAACCCTGTCACATGTCAAAGGCATAAAACTGAAGCAGGACAGAGGCTGTGAAGGTTTCTTATCAGTGAAAAAAAAAGTAAAAAAAATACTTGCACAAATGACCCCTGTTTCAATTTGCCCTTCAAACTGGGAGTGATTAATTTAAATAAACTCTAACTATTGTACTTAGGACTTGCATAAAATAGGAGCCAAGAACATGATTATATTCTGGCATGCAGTGAATTTGGAAAAGTTTCTTGACACTTTATTAATAACAGAAAAAGGGGAAGACAAGACCTATGGCCATTTGGAGGCAAGAGCAGAACTTCAGTTTCTGATCACTGGACAGAAGTTAAAGTAAAACGTTTAATGGTTATTTTATGTCTAATGGATAACTTTTAAGAGTATGGTTTATTAATAGGATGGAGGTGGCTCAAAATATGCAGAAAAAATTTCTCCTTTCTTCGAATTTTGTATTCCCACATTTAGAATGGCTACTATTGTAATACTGATTGGTTTAATGTTACAAGGGAAGAAGGAGAAACTTCAGAGGATTGGTATTTGCTGTCCATCCTGCTGTACCTGTGTAGTCATATTACAGTTTCCACTGTTGGGTTTTTTTCTCTGCAAAACCTATTACTGATGCTTCTTATGTCATTCAGTTTATTTACTCATTTTCTCTGTCTCTTCTAATAGTAAAAGGAAGGACAGAGTAAAGTTATTCAGGGTCAGTAAAGATGAGACAACTTAGGACATGTCAGGAACTCAAGATTTGAGTACAAAATACAGTTCTTTCTCTTCTCACTACTAAATCTGTTCGCCATTTTTGATGAAGGGCTTTTTTAGATTTGCCTCAGTGTGCCATGACTGGAAAACATGGATGTATGTAATGCATATTCTTCCCTCTGACATAGTAAATTCAAAGAAATGTTGTGTCTGGATATATGACCAACCTTGCTGAAATAATCAGTGATTTTGCTCCCTGCTTTGGAAAAGAAGTTGCAGAAAGACCAGACTTTCCCCTTGCAAATAACTTATCTGTGTTGTAAAACATTTTGTGTTTATTGATATCTTTCCCTTCTTGCAGGTGGTGGAAAAAGATGTGGACCCAGAAACAACCCTGTTAACTTATCTACGAAGAAAATGTATCCAGAAAGAACTGCAGAAGGCTTTAAATGCCTACAGCATTTCATAATTGTGTACTGTTCTGTCACTTCAGTACTGGGCAGAGATATTGCTCAGAGTGTAAGAGGGAATGCTTTGCATTGTCTGGTATTTCTTGCTAGCAAAGATTACAGCTGCTACTCCAGGCTTAAACAATAACAATTTTAAAATTATGTACTTTAAATGATTTATTAATATTTTCAAGGAAAACCTCATAATTTTGCAGAATTATAATATGATAGAAAGGAATTAATAATGAGATGGCAATAAAATTGAAGGAAATTTAAGTTTGTTCCACACAAATCCTAAAGAATTTTCTCACCAAAACATCACACTGGCGAGCTAATATCCCATAACTTGATAATTTT
>VWYI01026918.1:2355-21937 GCA_013399455.1 Anthoscopus minutus
AGAAAGAAAGAAAGAAAGAAAGAAAGAAAGAAAGAAAGAAAGAAAGAAAGAAAGAAAGAAAGAAAGAAAGAAAGAAAGATCCCTTAGGAGGGGTGCCAGCTGAAGCAAACACTTCATCTAAAGATCTAAAGAGCTCTATTAAGAGTAACAATTATTGTTAATGCAACTCTTCCAGGGTGCCTCTTCTACTCATAGGCAGACCTATACAGACATCAACCAGATCAACTTACTGGTTGATTCTTAATTGTAAAATTTTTGTTGAAACTACACTTTTGTGAAAAAATCCGAAAAACCTGTTATCTCCGGTCTTGTTGAGTGGTTTCTGAGAGGCTTTAGATTGAGGATTGCAGCATTTCAGAACTTTCCAAAAGGAAATCTGCCTTTGTGCCTTTTTGTAACTACACAATGAACAATTCACACTCTACAAAAGAAAGTTAAAAGTAGAAGAGGCCACCTAAATGCATAGAATCAGGACTGTTTTGTAGACTGTGATTTCAAATATTGCCTTACCTGTGGTTTTATGTTCTTGGGTGCTATGAATCTCAGAAGAAATAATTTTTTTTGTCTGAAGAATTAGATTGAGAAAAGATATTACTGCTGAAATTGCAGGGAAAAAAACCCTATGTTTCTTTTATTCTTTTGTATGTAGCTGTTGAGGTTTTAAGGTATGCAACAGTGTACAATTGTGCAGATGAAATTAGAGCTAATACTGTACCTGGTTTAAAATCATAATCAATATTGGTTTTTACACTGGAAGTGAAATAGAAATAGAAGCTGTATCAAGTATAAAGAAAATAAGAAACCGTTATGAGACCATGGGTTTGGTTTTTTTTTAGCCCAATACCAGGTCTTTTTATGGCATCGTCAAATTTTATCTACATAGTTTTAATGCAAGTTGATCCTAGTATAATACTAGATGCTGGCCCTCATGTCATTGTCTTTTAGATAGCACTTCAGGTGTAGGTAAAATATAGGGGTCTAGTTCAAGGTAGACACTTTGGACATGTTTTGAATACTTGTTGTGATATGCTGCTTACAACATATCCATTGTTTTCAATCTTGTTCATTTACTGGTTGGCTAATTGCAGACAGAGAGGCAGTATTCAGGGAGATATAGGTTATTTCTCTCACATTTCAGACTGGATCTCTGTTGAGTTATATAATCTTTTTGTGGCTAAACTTACCAATATGAAAGTAGTAATAACAAAATTTAACTTAATTTGTAGTTCATTTTCACATGTAGAGATAAAAATTTCTTTGTCAGAGATAATGTTTGGTACAATTCTTCTTTGCCTGGCATTTTTGTTTTTGTTTCTCTTCTGGAATACTCATGTCAAGTTTGGTTTTTAAGTTAACTTACAGCAGATTTATTGTCATTTATAGTCATTTATAGTTCATATTCAAATCAGGAATTAGTGACATTCTAAAATCTATTTGGAAGATCTCCATTAGATTAATGATGACAATAAGGCACAATATTCTACAGCAGTTTCACAATATTTTACAGCAGTTCTCCTTCAGAAGCACAGATACAAGAAAGTTCCTTTGTTACTGTTGCAATATGATCATTAAAAGTGAAAAATTTGTTTAAGGGAAGAGAATTGGAGAAATTTATAGGATAACTAGGTTAATAGTTCAAATCCTCAAGAAGGTAAATGGGAATATAAAAGGGCCAGATCACTGTCCCTGTTGGGGCCTTCCATGACTGCACTTATGTTATATCTGACCTGGCTCTGAGTCTGCTTTAGAGTCAGAGCCTAAGATATTTAGAAATACTATGCCTTTGTATATAAATAATATAATTATAGATACTTTATGTTTATACACTTTTCTCAACTGCTGGAATGATACATAATATTAATCTATCTCTTCTGAGAATGCAGTAGATAGAAGTTCTTGAAAGAATTTTTGCACTTAAAAATATATTTAAATTTGTCATTATTGCAAGCACTTTTTTCTTGCTTTAAGCAAATTAAAAAGAAATAAAACTAATCTCTAAATTTCCAGAAATTCAGAATCCTCTTTCTGCTGCTATTGCAAACTTCCTTCACATGGCATCTACTGGTGCATTATTCATCTTTGGTCCAAGAACACTGCTTTCAGTTTGTGCATGAATTCCTCTTCTAGACATTTTGTTGTGACAGCAGATTGCCATCCTCCAGATTGAGCAACCACAATTCTCTCAGCCTGTCTCCATACCAGAGATCCTTCAGCCCTTGAGCATCTTCATAGGCTCCTCTGGAACTGCTGCAGAGAAATTAGCCCAGAAAAGAATGCACTAGTTTGTCTGGGTATTCCAAGAGTGGAGCAGAAGGGCAGAATACTCTCCTGTGCCCTGCTGGCCATGCTGCCTTGGATGCAGCCCAGGAAATGGTTGATTTTCTGGGCTGCAAATGCAAATTTTTGGGTCATGTTGAGCTTCTTGCCCACAAACATCACCAAGTCCTTCTCTGCAGGGCTGCTCTCAATCGCTTCTCCACCCACCCTGTACTTGTACCTGGGATTGCTCTGACCAAGGTGCAGGAATTGCACTTCGCCTTCTTGAACCTCACGAGGTTTCAGAGGCCTACTCCTCAAACCACTCAAGGATCCTCTGGATTCCCATAAGTAATGTATTAGCTATAATTTCCAACATTCTTTCCCTAATACTTTGTAATTTTCTGCTGGGACACGATTCATTTGATGGAGACATTTGTGAGCACTGGTATTGTAAAGCCTTCCACAAACACTTCTCCACTACTGTTTATAATAAATGTCATTTCCCCTGAAACATGAAAGGAGAGATTTTGAAGCAATTGGTCTTTTCATATGTTGTGGCACCATGGGCTAGGCAATGCTTGAAGCCCAATTTCCATGCAATTTAAGTTTTCCTTTCTAGCTGTTTCAGAAATGTGTTTTCTGTTTTTATCTTTTCTTTTTTCTTTTTTTTTCTTTTTTTTTTCTAGAAGGTCATTTTAATCCTTGAAGTCAAGGAACCTCAACAGATTATTGTCTACCCTTTATTTTCTGCCCTATAGCCTGCTACCTCCTAGCTGACTTTAAATATTTCCTTATAACAACTCACTGCTCCTGAGTGATATATATACTTTCAATTGCTGTCCTGATGCATATGAAAAACTGGTCTTGCCTCTGGTCTGACAAGCACCACTTTTTTTTTTTCCATTTAGATATTAATAATAATTGCTGGTATATATCATAAAATATATGAGGTGAACCAACTGATACTATAGAAGTATAGCTTTCATAAATTCCAGTGCTCATGCAGCTCTGTACATATTTCAGAATTATTTTAAATATATCAGTCAATGGTCTTGGAAAAAAAAAAGTGAAATTGCCCTAGAAATGTGATCTTTATTGCCTTAATTATAATCAATTATCTACTATACACAATGCAAGTCAATTTGGGACATGAGAGCCTGAGTGTTAAGAGTGTATTAATTTGATATGACACTGAGACACAATAGAAGCAGCAATTTAGAAGTGAACTTTTCTGGGACTAATTCAGTCAAGAAATATATTTAATTTCTGTGATACACAAGAGGAAGTACTTCTTACAGTGTCCACTACACTGCAACTTCTTTCTTGGTGAATCCAGTGAGCTTGGGTAAATACATGTGAAGAATCATTTTTACCCTAAAAATCCAAAAGTCAGTGAAGGAATTTGAACTGCATATTGAAAAAAAAATAATACGAGAAATGGGAGAATCTCTGCTCTGACATTTAAGTATCACTGAGATATGGAAGAAACTCAGTCCTTTAATAAGACTTTTACAGCACCAGCAAAACTGCTATCTTGGCAAGCTTATTTCTAGTGTAATCACTCTGGTTCAGAGGTGGGCCTATCAGCTACTGGTCATGCAAAAAGATTGTGATGACCACCTAGAGGTCTTACACAGAGCTGCTCTGGATGCTAAAGTGAAACTGTACTGAACTAGATTTGTGCAAGCCATGCAACCATGAGTACAATACATTTCCATCTGCTTCAATGGATTTTTGGATCAGGAACATAAAATAACTGCCAACACAGCTTATTGCTTTGCATTTCAGAGCTATTACTTGTTGACTGGGGTAGCTAAAAGAGTGAAATTGGACTGCATTGTGCACTGCAGTACAAATTTTCAATTTTTTTCTTTAAGGAGAATGGGTACAGAAAATGTATCATTAACATCTGAAAGCAAAGCAGTGCACTATAAAAAATGCTTGCAAAGGATGTATTGGCATTTAACCTTCAAGTTTCATCAAGTCTTAACTCTGTACACAGGAAAAGTTAATTACATGGTGCTTTAAGTCTTCATGAAAGGTCAATTTGCTAGTACTATACTGTGTAGCAGCAGAGGTTGGAAAGGTAGCATTTTGAATAGGTACACTCTTTAATAGTTGATTGGGGCAAATCATAAGAAGTTCATAGTGCATACTTGGTAATGAGATTCAATCAGTTCCAATGAGAATTTTAAGCCCCCTTAGAGACACAACTTTTGCTTACTGTAAGCAAAACTAATCTTTCAAAGTATAAAAGTGACACTCACCTTTTTATTGTGTTGGCTTAGAAAAAGATCAGATCTAATAAAGATCGCTCTTCTTGACAAATAACACTTAATGTTTCTTTACCTGCAGTTTATATTATGTTGTAAAATCAGATTATTGATATGATAGCCTGATGGTACTTGACCAATAAAAATGGATCCAGTACAACTACAGAATGTATACAGAAGAGTCTTAATGAAAGTATTATTTTAAGTAACACTTGTGGGTGCTGGATTTTTGTTTCCTGATACACCAAGTCCAGCAAATTTACTAATACAATAAAAATAGGGGGGTTAGAAGAGCAGCGGTGTGTTCCTCAGGACCGTGAAATAGAATAATGCAATAAAGGTAATAGGAAAATGTATTTCTATCAGAGTATATTCTCTGTAATAGTAGACTACCATAAGAAATATACCTACTCAAATTCAACTCGCAGCATTAGGAGAGAAAAAAACCCAAGCAAATAAATACAACAAAAAACACACCAAAACTTCTTTGTTAATGTGAGAGACGGAAGGATGAGTTAGTGGCTTGTGATTTGGGTTACTTGTGTTCAATTCTCTATTCTGACATCATCTCCTATTGTAAAGCTAAATCACTTTCACTTAGATCCCCAGAAAAGCTTTGATGTAGGGTTGGTTCAGGCTGTAAAGGATGCTGATACAAATGTACATATATGCCTGAAGAAAAGTGAAAGTCTAAAATACTTAAGTTTATGTTAACAACTAGTATCGAGAAGAAATTATTTTGACTGAAGTAAAAACTCTGTGCTTGACATAAAGTCAACACAAAAGGTGTTTCCAGAAGTGAGTAAATTAAGATTATGGCTAGATTGTTTCTTTCTGTGGTCTTAAAACCAGGTGGTAGCTAAAGCACTTGTGCTCACCTGTGCTCCTGGACAAATTTTCCATGTGATTTTTCATCTTAAAATAATTCAGTCTCTACTCTCTAGTGATTGGAAAAAAATCACAATAAACAGAAATGCCTGAAAATCCCCCTCAAATTTCCTCATCCAAGCTAAAATATTAATATAGATTAACTTAATGTTATATAATTTGAAACTATATGTGACTTTCAGTTATGGATGTGTAAATAGGAATGCCAAGAAGCCAAAGTTTTATTCTTCATTTATTTAATGTAATATCCTTATAAATAAACTGAAATATATTTAAGAATAAAATTAAGGACAGTCATAAAAGTCTAAAATAATTATTCTGCCTAAGTTCATGCTTTGATATTGTGTCAAACTTTGGGGATACACACCTTATCACACATGTAGATGAGTAATAGAGAAGGCAGAGGAAACCACCAATGATCAACAAGTCAGAAAACATGAGCTAAAAGTAAACACTGGTGTGAATTTAATTGATTTTTTTCCTGGAAAGTGGAGTAAGATTTCTGTTATAGAAAACAATTTATTGTTTTCCATGTTCCAAAGGAGAAAAAGAGAGAAAAACCTATTGGCTTTTTAACAAGAATTTGAATGATAAAATAATATATTAAACCGGTAAATAGTCAGGATCATAACACTGAGGAACTTTCTTCATTGGAGATTTTTAAGAGTAGCGATGACATAAAATTTTCAAGGTTTTCATATGCTTGTTCCTACTTAGGTCTGGATTGGCAGTCCTGCACATGAGCTTGTCCTATGATGGTAGGAAACGAAATACAGTTAAGCTGGGAATTAATGGGCTCTCATGCAATTCTTCAGAAGGTGTAAGAAGTTGTGAGGAATGCTGAGATTTGGGTCTATAATACAGCAGAGTCATGAAATCAATGGCAACAGCAGAGTCCACAAGCTTGAAAATCAAACTTCACATGCCTAAAGCTGCAACCCAAAGCAGAAGTACTTACTCAGCAGTAAGTGAATATCCCATGTAGAAGCACAGAGAAATTTGAGATTGAAAAGAGGAACTGAATCTTCATTCCTTCTCTTTCTCACCTATAGTTTTGATTTTTTCTTCAATCCTATGACATAGTCGATCCATATCTAAACAGTATGCCCTGCAAAATGAAGTCACCAGCACTTTTCAGAATGACTCTGAACCTGAGTTGCTGTTTAAGTCACTGCCTCTTCAGTTCCCAGTCACATATCAATTTTAGATTTTCTGATCCCAAATCTCCCTCTGGATTATATTTATATCATTATTACTGGCACAATATGTTATTTTTTAGTCAAGACATCCAGTGACATCTATTTAGACTTTTTCCATATGCTTAAAAAATTTAGTAAAACTGTTGCAGCATGTTTTTTGGTTACTATATTTAGATTTAATTACTCTTTACCTTGTAAAGTTGTAAGCACACCCCACCCCCCGCCCCCATTATGTTAATAGTTTATCCCAGGTGGGCCCTTCTATCCCAGTTGCCAATCCACTCTGGAAACTGCCACTTGTTCCTGAATGTTCCCTGTCCATCCCCTGTTACTCATTGGTTTCTGTAACCTGTTCCCTCCCACTTTGATCCATTATTGGTTTATACTTTGTAAACCCCTCCTTGTTCTCCTCCCCCGAGTTTCTCTCACAGGCTCATTCATCCCCTTCCCTTGCTTCTCCCCCATAGATCAGTGGCTGTAATCAGAGATCTGGGCTCTCTTGCAGGAGAACTTTCAAGGGAATGATACTCTGGAAATCCCATGAGAGGCCTCTCTCTCATCCTCGCTCCTGCTCTCGGTGTTTGGGTGTTCACAGAGCGTGGCTCTCAGCCAGCACTTGGGTCCAGAGCTCTGCTCAAAGCTGGCCCAGCCCTGGCTTGAGTGCCAGAGACTTCCACCTGCTGAGCCAGCCGCGCCCTTTGCTCTGACACTGCATCATAAAAGTCGGTTTTAAGTTGATGTGGGAGTCTTAGTTCCTTCTTACTGTGCCATGACAGTGGTTTTTCCCCTCTGTCTTTCACTAAGGTAGTTGCTTTCATAAATGCAGCTTGATGAAAGTGCTTTCAACATATACAATTTAATAATGAGTTGTCTATGCTGTTCCTGTTAACTAACCAGAGATGAAATATTTGATAGATTTCTAAAATGATTAAAAGTAACTTTCTCAAGGCTTCTTCATTTTCAGTTTACGCCTAAATTTGCTAAAATGACAGGGCATAATTCCTGCTTCCAGGCCACTTAACAAAAGTGTCTTCAAGTGTAAACCAATGTTTTTCAAAGCCTATAGAGATCAAAAGTGTGAAAAGCTGCTCAGAGTGCTAAGAGATGAATGCCCTTTGGGCACCCTTAAAAAATTAGTTGGTTTAAACACCTGAAGCATGAAACACCATCTGCACAGGTCATGATCAAACTCAAATGGAAAAAATTAAAGAAAAAGACATTTGCTGTTATTCTGGGGGGAAGCACAGTGTTCAATAAAAAGAATACAGATTCCTCTCCTTCTATCTGCTCATTTATTCTTGTGCATATTTTTGAATGTTTTTTGCCTACTGAGATCATAATTCAGCCCATTAGTATTGTTTCTCCCATGGCAAGAGTGTTGTGATATCTGACTGCTGCCCTACATGTGATAAGGGTCAGTTTTAAGTTCATATCATATGTGGGGGCTCCATACAGATTTCTGTGGATAAAACAATCTCCATCAGCAGGAGAGATGAGGATATATCTCCATCCAATCCCCCCTGCCAAGAGAGGAGCAGCAAGTCTAAACACAGCTTAGTATGTCATCCCTTGTCTGGTCAGTAAAGAAATGTTCTGGGAAATGGAAAAGTCTGATCGTGGATTTAGTCACTGCTGTGAAGTGGAAGGTATACACAAAAACACTTCTAGCAAGCAATATGGTATTTACCAGTGTAAGTACATCTCAAGTAAACCTTATGGGATCTATAGAATTCATTGAGTGCTCACATTGAAGCAGAATTCCTCTTCGAATCACTTTCAAATAAATAACCCATGTTTGTGGTAACTTCTCAGCCTGATGCTGCCAGGTGCTGTGTTCTTTCAGAATAGCTGGATTTCAGTACAAATAGATGAAGTTTATCTTATGATTTGAGGCTTGCTATTTAACATATACCAGTACTGTGGTCATGTCAAAATATTTCTAGAGTAGTTTGAATAAAAAATTTGAAATTGGGAATACATAATGGACACAGCTTATTTTCCATCTGTTAAAATTTATAAAGACATTTTTACAACAATCTTGGTTTTCACCTTTGGTTACACCACTCCTACTATTGACAGAATTAACCTTTATGTTTTAAGAGCATATAATTCCTTTATTGCAGCTCAGTTTACGGAGAAATAATAGTAAAGAAGTAAGTACGGAGTACTTACGGAGTAATAATAGTAAATAGTATCTGATCATTGGTTAAAAGGACTGATACCTCTTTTTAAGAATATAAACAGGAATAGATCAAAACTTTTGCATTAGAATGTAGAACAGGTTTACTTCATCAGACCACAGTTCATTTATTTATAGAGCACTGTCTATAGCTGAGGCCTAAAAGAAGTGACTAAACAAAATAACAGGGCAGTCACACAACTACACTTTCTCCACTAAATCCTGTCAGTCACTTGAATTCTGTATCATACAGAATTCTGGAGGAAGCAGAAGAAAGACATTTTTTGCTTTTAGCAGCCCTTGTGTCTTTTTTTTTTTTTTTCCCCATTAATATTTCAGATTGGTCTTTGAATTGAGAAAATGTTTAAAGTCTACAATGTTCTGCAGCAACAGACTCCCAAACTTAACTCCAGCTCTGTGGAAAAGTTTTCAGTATGTTTCTGCTACATTTTCCATTCTAATAATTTAATTTTATGTACTGTATGGCTGTGGGTGGGGAGGGAGAGGGGGAAGTGAATGGTCACTGCTTTTTCATTTACTTTTCTGTTAACTTTTATTTCATATACTACTATCACATTCACCTCCACTCTTCCTTTTTTTCAGACCAGAGGCTTCTGGTCTCATTCCATAGCTTTGATCATCTCAGTCAACTTCTCTGATTATTTTCTTTTTCTAATATATATTCCTGGAAAGAAAGGAACACAAAGAAAGATGATATTCATGTTGCTGAGGTTACAGAGTGGCATGATGATTTCTGCCATGTTATCTATCCTTTGCTAATGCTGATGTTTGATTTGGTGTTGACTGCTCTTTAGCTTTGAAATTACATTTTGTGGAATTATGGATAGTAATTTTAAGATCTGTTTACCAAGTGGTAATGGCTAGTTGATTCTCTATATTTTGTTTGCAAAGTTAGGATTGTTTATTCCATACCCCTCTTTGTAGACAGTTATATCATGTTTCACATGCCATTCTATGTTTAAATCTTTCAAGGTGAGATTCAACGGTGCACTTGAGCTCTTTGCCCTTGGCTCCTTTTATAATCAATGGAGACAGACATTTTTAAGTGATGCTTTATCCCATGACTTCATTGCAATGAGATGTTGCTACATTAAAGTACCAATTTCCATCCACAGACTGTAAAAATGTAGCAAATATCTCCCTGCACTGCAGATGCCCAAGTTTAGTCAGATGAATGGCACTCTGAATGTTATGAGTTTTTCTGTGGTTCTTCTCAGTCAGGTTTTTTTCCGTTTTATTGCTCTAAATGTCTTGATTTTATCAACAAGCTTTATTACTTCCTTATTAATTCTCTAGGTGATTTATGAAGTTGTCAACCAGTATAAGTTACAAGGACAAATCTCTAACATTCCAGCAGTTTCTGCTCCCTCTGTTGGACTTTTAGTGGTCTATTCTCAAAACTGGTAATCTGTTCTTAAACTTTGTTTTCCATATATTCACCTGTTTATATTAATTTTCAAAGTAAATTTCTTCCTGTCCTACAGAAGCTTAGCTTCTATAGATATCAGTAATTGGAGAGATATCAAAAGCCTTCAACCACCCAAGAAGTTAGGCAATAATAACTGACCCTATTTCTAGCAACAAGCTTCTTGGTACCTTCAGAGAACTGCAAGTGGATTGTAATACATGACATCCTTTGGAATTCTAATTCCTCTTACCCAATATTGCTTGTATTTTATAAATATCCATTATCTCTGCTCAGAATACTTTCAATCAATATATGCTTCTTTAATATCTTAATAGCATACAAGTTCTACAGGCTAGTAGGTTTATTAAAAAAAATCTCCCACAACCAAATAAGCTAATTAATTTTCATGCTGTTAGCAAGTTCTTTTTCAGAGCTGGTTTGATCTGCACTATATATTTTTCCTGCCTATACTTGTGTCCTTGGTGAACATGAGTATAACTTTCTTAAGGACTGCCATATTTTGAATAGCTTCCTTTGTCCTCCTCTCCCATCTTAATGCCCTTTTTTTTTTTTTTGGTTTGGTTTGGTTTGGTTTGGTTTGGTTTGGTTTTTTGTTTTGTTTTGTTTGTTGTTGGTTATTTTTTCTGTATTTTTTTTTATTTCCATAAAACTTTCTGACCAACATACACCTCCTTAGAGTGCCTACAGTGATGTCCTTAATCTCTACACCACCTGCAAATATTAAAGTATTTTAGCTCTTAGTTCCTTTGTAACAAGCTTATCTACTAGCCAACTGTTCTGAAGTTCAGAGTTCTTGAGAAAATTTTAGCTCACTTATTTCATTCACTTACGAGGATTGTCAACTCTAAGCATCTTGCGTGTAATGTAACACATGTGTTCTTTAATAATAAAATTTTAAATCAGCTCATTTCTTGTATCTTGGATCATGTCAAGTGCTGCTTTTTTCCCTTTGATATGATTGACTACATGAAACAAGAGGAAGGCACTTATAATACCCAAGAACTTCACCACCAGACTGTGATGTGACATTTACATAGGTCCTGAGGACAATTGAAGTCTCTTATTTTTATTGTTTCCTGCCCTCACAACAGAAGGACCACATATCTTCTGCCCATGCTAACATTTCTTAGTCTACTATTTTTTTACCAGAACTCTTTTCATCCTAATAATAAAGTATTCTTATAGTTTCCTAGGATTTTGGTCCCTGTATACAGTATCTCGATTTCTTGCATGCAGGATAGAGACCATAAGGGAAAGGAAAATAAAGAATTGTGTGTTTTATTTCAGGGTGGAAAATATTTTAGAAGTTCAGGCAGTCTCTGCATATTGTATAGGTGGTTATTTCAAGGTCACCTGATGAAACTCCTCAGAAAACAGCTGGGGAGAATTAACGGTGATTGAAAAATGGACCAAGCAGTGTGATGCTCCAAGGACATTTATTGACAAAAGGCACAGATATTTATAATGTTTTAGCTTCTGCATAACAAATTCCAACTGTTCTGTCTATGTGAGATTTAGTGTATAGCAAGCCATAATGTATACTTTCTTTTTTGCACAATTACTTATCACAGGAGGCTGTTCTGTTCTTTGGGAGGGGGGACACAGTTTCTGCAGTTCCTTCTTTATGTATCTTTCTCAGTTTCTGCAGTTCTTTCTCACAGATTTCGCTGTACAATCTTCAGTAATTCAAGCATACTGTTGATGTTTGCTAACTCATTCTGCTCTGCAAAAGAGAATGAGTGTGGGTTTTTCAAAAATTTTGTTTGTGTAGTTTAATTTATTAATTTTAAACCAGCTAATTTTTGCAAATAAAAAAGCACTAGAGATAATTACCAGATACAGAGGTGTCTGATGTCCATCTAAGTGATAACTGGTGACTGACAGGAAAGTGGCCACAGTCATTTCTTTCACAGGGAGCACATTGGCCACATAACATGTCACCATGTATCTAGTGTCCTTTGAAAAAGTCTTTTTTTCCTTCTTCAATCACTAATTCCTCACCCCTTTTCAACACTAAAAAGAGTCACCTGTGGGAAAATATAATTAATTGTGCTCTCACACAGCAGGAGATGCAAATTACCCTTTAAATTATAGAGAAAACACCAAATATACTATGGCTCTAGGTTACTTACCACTGTTATTTTGGGCAACTCAGTGGGGTTCATATTATTAGAGAACTGTCAGATACAATGGTGTTACTTCTGCTAATTGTCCCTCTGTGTATTTTCAGCACCTGAGCAGGGTTTTGCCTAAACCAGAACATGCTTTAGGAAAATGATGTATTGCAAAAGGCAAAGCATAGTAGCACCTGAATTTGTCATCCAAGGCTGAGCAGACAACAACTTATTTATAATGGCACTCTGTCATCCTTCAAGCCTCAATGGAACCCTTAGCAAGTGAAAGCTATTTTAGGAGATATGTCTCACACTTCAGTCTGTGTAAATCTGAATCTTCTAGCTGCATGCAACGCATTTTCATAATGCCTTATTTTCATCAAACAAAACCTATGTATGAGACTAAGCTATTTACTCTACATTGACACTGAGGGGCGAAGGTGGATGAGCAAATCTAGTTCAGGTAACAAAAAAATCATATGTTTCAAAAAGAAATATTTTTTTTCCAGTTTAGAACAGGTAGGAATACCTGATTGCCTACAACTACTTAGTGGAACAGAGTGTGCACATCAGTGACTGTCTGGAGTCCTCACACTCCTGTACTTTGGCAGAAGGACAGTTCTCAGGATATCATTTGTGGCTAATGGCCACTGGAAAACATTGAAATATTTTTTCTATTTGTCCATTAGTTGCATTACTTGTAGAAATTGACTTGAATTAATGCAGCATCCCTTCCAAGCAAAGACATGATGGCAGCAAAGCAAAAAGTGCCATCATCATTATCCTTGTACTTCTCCTTGAGCTGAAATAAATGCTCAGGATTGTTTATTTAGAGTAGTCCCTTGATCCTTTCATCAGAGGCAAAGACTCAATCCTCTAAAATCAATGCATCCTCCATTGACTCCAGATATGTTTTGGAACAAGCCATTGAGCCCACGCTGATTTTCCATATATCCTTTCATTCTGCAAAAGAAACAAAGGCTCCACTTCATGCTTTCAAAATTATGCCATGCAAACACCTGTTTTATTAACTGCAATTAACAATCAACATTTCAGAGTGGATAAAAATCAAATATGATAAGGAGGCCTTCCTGGACCACTATGTAATGCATTCAGTTTTTGATGCTTTAAGAACTCTAATAGCAAGCATACCTTCATTTTCAGGTGGCTCAGTCGACTACTTTTTCACCAAACTATCTACAAAGTCAGAGAAACTTTAGGAATACACTTTACATTAAAAGCTTTACCACCCACCTGTCACTCACACAGAATATATAATTTCACTCACACAGCATACATAATTTTGACAAATCAGGGGGAAAAAAGCTAATTACATTTTAATTTGCTAATCCTTGCTTAGTTAAACCAATGAAATATGCAAATTACCTGCTGAGACTTAAATTGCTTCCTTCAAAGGATAAATAAATGCCCTTTAGTGTTTTCAAATATTATTAAAAGAACATATTGATTGACAGATAAGTTGTCTCTGGTGCAGTATCAATTTTTTAAAAAAGTGAATGCATGTGCCTAGACATAAATGTCCAAAGTTTCAAAGAAACTTTAGGAATTTGGATCATTTCCTGAAAAAATTTTGATGCAATACAAGTTAGGAGCCTTATGGATTGAAAGTCTTATGACAGCTGACTACCCTATAAGATTAGCTTACATTTTTTCTTGTTTTCCACCAAGCAGTGCTATAGAAACATGATTATAAATCTGCACCCAGGCCTGCCCTTTAAAAGAATAGATCTGAAGTGAATAAGAATCATGGGTATGACCTTTCAAAGATAGAATATGACCAATTAGGGAGAGATTCTCTAATGTTCTCATGAGTAGGAACAATTGTGCAGAGCTGGAGCCTGGAGGTGAAAAAATTGTGGCTATAATCTCTCATAGAGCCTGGATGCTGTTAGAGGAATGGCTGTAAGGTGGCCAATGTAAGGATTAATTAAATCTAGGGGCAGAGCAGATAATATTATCTTTCCTCATTGTTTAACAAAGAATGACATTTAATTTAGAAGACTGAACATACTGAAGCAGCATGCAGTTAGTATAGGTGGTAGTTAGGGCACCACAAGCAGGAAAACAGAATCATTGCTGAGGTTTCTGTTTAGGGACTGAGCAAGCTTTGGCTGGAGTGATTTGGTTTGGATCTTGACTTAGATTTGCAAGTATGACATGCAAATTATATGTGGTGGTATTGGTCCACATAAAAATAAAATAAAATTAAATTAAACAAACAGATTTTTTAGATTTCATTGAGTGCTGACTATCTCACTCATTGTGATAGGTCCACTGTAAGTTTACTAGACTGAATCAAATTCACTGCATATTATATGTTACATATCCTTTTCCTTCCAGAAAAAGACTTCCATACCTCTAAACATGTATAAAGCCAGTATTTATCCTCTGGCAAGCTGTTTTTTACGATTGTATTGAAATGACAAAATATAAACCAAAGAGGGTAAATTTTTATTGTTTTGGTTGTATGAAACTCACAATTCAAACAAGGCAAAAGCCAGTAATGGAATGCTGTGCCCCAGAAATATAGAAAAAAATTTAAAGTGTCCTGTGAACATTGTAACAGTACATAATACTAAAACACAGAGAAAAGGCTAATTTAAGATACAACTGTCTATAAGAAAGTCTCTAAAATATTATCTAGACTTAAAAATATGTTTTATGGAGTGACTAGGTTAAAAAATCTTAGATAATGTGATTATTCTGGTTTCAAAATCTATTTTCAAAACTGCTGAGTACTGCTTCCTCTTGACTTCTTTGGAAACTCCTAAGTGCTTGGCATTTTATAAAACAGATCACTGAATATTTAAACAGTTAAACCTGTGGGGGAGTTAAATATTCTTGGCAATGGTGAAAAATATGAGCATGTATCACATCTAATCATATTATCAGCAGCATGCTTTACAGTAACAAATGACTCTGATTCTCTTTGAAGGAGGGCTAGTCACTGTGGCAAGCTGTGCATGGAAATTTGGTGCCCATAATATTCCTGTTCTCTAAGGAGCTTACAGTGGACCACATTGTGGGACTCAATCTCAAGCAAAAAGCCAGAGAGTAAGAAAAGAAATGTAATACTTCATACACCAAATAAACAATTACTACTTGAAAAATTATATCTGATACATTTTTTTTTCATTATATTGCATTTTTGCTGCCATTGACATGTATTCTCAACACCTACAATCAGCAGCTTGGCTGCTGCTATATCTATAGACTAAGCCCACAACCAGCAACACAGTGCAACGCACCACACTGCACCTTGGCTTTGCCAGGACAAAGAAAAATCTTCCATAACATTGGATCCATTAAAAATTTACTGTTACAGTTTCCTGGGCATTGCCTTAATCTAAACCTGTGATCTAACACTGAAGGTATCAGATTCAAGTCTATTATATATTCTCATATATATCAGCTGCTTCGGTGCTTTTGGGGCATAGAGGCAAAATCTCTTTCTGCATCTACTAAGGATTGACTTAACCTACGATATGCTCTGGTGTTGATATGCCTAAAATATGCTTCTAGGTGTTGCAAAATATCTGTCAGGGCAGTAGGGCAGAAAGAGGCTCAAGAGAGTAGGTTGGTCTATTGGAAGATCACCTTTGAATATAGTCATGGACTTGGGTGCAATGTTCGCAGAATATCACTGAACTGAATTTGACAATCCAGAATTAAAGATGTAAATTTGTATGCTGGCTCTGTGGGTAAAAGGTTATAGTATATGCAGATACATACATGCAGTTTTTCAAAAGTTCACTCCTCTTGTTTAAAGTAAAATGATGTTGATTCATCTCACCAACTTATAGGCACTCGTTTGGAAAAAAAGATTATTCTCTTCAAGTGACAGATAAAGAAAGATCCAGATGTCTTCAGAGAAACTTCAGCCCCTTCTAGGATCCTACCTGGGACTAGATTTGCCTGTCTTTACCTTTTGCTGCATTAAGGACAGTACTGTTTCTGGTGCCAGCATTTCAAGCCAAGTGAGATGAATCTCTTCAAATACTGAGTTGTGGCAAGAGAGAGGATGCTTCCTCACTGTAATCTCTGTAAATAAATAACAGTGACAGAAAACAATTTTTTTCTTATAGATTTCTGAAGATGGTCAGAAAAACATCCTACATGACACTATCACTAATCATTGACTGGGAATTTTTAAACTTCTCTGTTTTGCCACAACTTGCTTACTGAGTTTTGCTTATAGAATCATTTTGACATTTTAGAAAGAAATTCTATAGTCTCATTCTTCTGTATAGACTCAAATGTTTATATGTATATCCCCTTAGTTATATACTAGTCATATTTCTCTACACAGGGTATTATTTAAAAGCAAAAATAAAAACACTGATTCACCCAGAACACTCTTCATATTAGTATTTTAAAATATTAAAATATCTTACAGTGCTAAGAAGCAAAACAGAAATTTTTTTGACTACATAGATGCCACATTCTTAGAAGGCAAAAAGCTTGCTTTGTCTCTGTAGGACTAGGCTGATTTGTGTCAGCTAATGCATGACCTGGCATTGATGTTTCTTTCAGTCTATTAACCATTTTGCTATTTGTATTAGTAACATTGACAGTTGCAACGTTATGAAAAAAAGCCTTCCCACACCTTAACATCACCTTTCACTTTGATTTTAGATACACCGACCCAGATCCTAAAATGAGACAGTTTTTACTTTTTTTATGATTCATCCTTGAAGTGAACACGTTGTTTGGTGTCTTCATATGCAGTGATAGGACAAAGGGTAGTGGCTTTAAACTGACAAAGGGCAGGTTTAGATTAGATAATAAAGAGTAATTCTCTTGTGGCTGGTTCAGCACTGGAATATGTTGTCCAGAAAAGCTGTGGGTGCCCCATTCCTGCAAATGTTCAAGACCAGACTGGATGGGGCTTTAAACAACCTGGTCTGGAAAATGTCCCTAACTACAGCAGGTGGGTGAAACTAAATAGGCTTTAAATGATCACTTCCAATACAAATCATTCTATGATTCTATGATCTGCAAACTTTCACCGAAAGGGCTGACTGCTCCTGACAGACTGCAGCTCATTTCCTAATATCTTTTTCTTGCAAATAATCACTAGGGAGCAGGACCATGAGATTAGCCTAATATATTATACTACATCAATCAGTGTAGCTTCATTTTTGGCAAAGATCATACATGCAGATCTTCTGAAGAAACATCTTTAACTCTTCATACAGAAGATGCATATTTTCATTGGTTTAGACTATTCACAACTGCAGTTTCTTACTGACCATCATATTTAACTGTCCAAATAACTTCCCAAATAAACCTTCCAGCTTATTGACATGAATAATAAATGTGCCAGCAGCATTGATTTTAAAATGCATGTCAACACTTTTAACATCTGAACATCTATGTAAATGCAAGCTTTTAGCAGAATTTGAATTTAACAAATTACAGTTTGTGACTCTAATTTATGAGACCTATGTAAATACCTAAGATTTTTATAGCTGTTCCCGCTTAAATTAATCACAAATTTCTAATTATGCCTTTTTCAGCTGCAGAATATGCAAATTTCATTGCATAAAGAAAAGAAGCATTCAAGAATAGATCGATTTTACAAACATTGTGCAGTATCATTTTCGAACAGGAGAGTGCAGCCTTTTAACCTGCTACGGACCTAACTAGTCCACATCTGTTTTGTTTGTATTAAAATACAAAATACAACAGAAAAAAAAGAATTAACTATATGATTACTCAGAGAATAATTTGTATCCTCATCACTGGCTGTACACAGTGCACATCTGTACACAACTGTAAAGCAAACACAAGGCATATTTAAAAATATTCTAAAGGATGTGCTAGTTTGTCATGCTGCAGCTCCAACATGTCAAGTGAGGAGGGAGTCTGACATGCACCTTTCCACAACAGAAATATTTTTTAGAGTGGGGTTTCTGCAGCCAAGTGGACTCTGCCCTGCAGGTAAGCAGATTCAAAATAGATTTGTTTTGCCAATAGTAGCAGTGGGAGTTGGGAATTGAAACCCTGATGTATTTACAGTGGTTCCTCTTAAGTATTCGTTCTCTTTTTCTCAGCTGTGATGACAGTGTTGGATTGAATGACTAATTGTAATTTTTCTCTTAAATTAATCTATCTAGTAATTTATTCATTTTTATTTTGCTGGTCAGAAATATAATATTTTGCATCCTTAAGAAAGAAATTTGATCTTTTTTAGAACTATAAACCTAAAACTTCAAGCTTCCTTCTTTTTTTGAAGGGCTTTTTGTTTTTTGGGGTTTTTTTGCTAGTTTTGTGATTCTTTCATGGATTTTTATGCTTATGGTTCCTTCCACTCAGCTCTTCTCAGACTTCATCTCCAGTATTTCCCCTGCGTTTGGCCCTATAGATTAAGGCGGACATTAACACCTCAATCCAGCAAAGGACAGCAAAAGGCCCCCAAGCTGGCCAGAAAGCCGTAGGAGAGGCTGAGATTGGAGTTGTTCAGACTGGAGAGAGAAGGAGAGAAGGAGAAACCATCTTGGTGTCTATAGCTTCCCACTGGGAGTATGTACAGATTAAGAGACAGACTCTTAGAGGTGAACAAGGAAAGAACTGAGGAGAACCTGCATATGTTGCAGTAATAGAGAGTCTAAATAGGTATAAGGAAAAAAGAAAAGTTACTCTTTCAAGAAAACCAAAACCCATGGTCTAACTTCAGTTAGATCCAATTTAGAAGTTGGATCTTTTATCTGGAGGTTGTACTACATTACTTTTTGTGTCCAAAATCATAAAATTAAATTTTAACTTTAATCTTCAATTTAAATTTCACTATTTTAATTTTTTAAATTAAAATAATATATGCTTCTAAATCTAAGGATTTGTTTGTTTTTCATTTTCAATCAAGTTCTGCAGACAACATCCACAGCATATTGAGGAAAAGTCCTTACCAGACCCATATTTCAGCAGGTGGTACTGCCTGGAGTCATTTGGCCTGATCTTGGGTAAAAAATTTTGTAGCTAATTGCAAAGGAGCTGGTACTTGAGATTCAGATAGATGATGGGTTTCAAATTTGTTACAGAGCTGCAGAGATTAGTGAAATACTTGGCTGAAGTATATTAAGCAAAACTGAACTTGGGACAGTATTAACAATGTCAGACACAGAGAGGTTTCATTTATTCACTTACTGAAACAAAAGGACCTAGACATATCAGATGGGAAAATCATCCAAAATCATGTT
>VWYI01026925.1:3506-25728 GCA_013399455.1 Anthoscopus minutus
ATTGCGCTGTGCAGAAGTGGGGAAAAATCAGCTGGGGGGGGCAGATTTTGCATGATCAATCTGCAACCATGGTCAGCATGGTTTTAAGATCACTGTACCTGTTGGGGACTACCATGATGTATAGTGCAGTAGCTAGGCAAATACTACATAGTATATGAGTATAAATTATATGATAGAAACATCCTTAGTTATCTCTTACATTAAGCAAAAATAACAAATTTACAGATGTCAAGGCTGCAAAATGCTTCACTTGTTAGTCTGACCCATTTTTGGACAGTGAAACTGGAAGATGTAAAGATGTGAAACATCTGTAAAGATGGCCATCAGGTTATGATTACTAATTACCTCTCTAGATATAGGTGGGTTTATGTTACCTGAGATACATTATTAATTCCCAAAGCTCTGGCTTGAATCACTACCTGCCAAAATGCATGTACCATTTAAAATATTTCTGTATTAGCTTTGTGATGGTCTTCTGTAATGAAGTATAGTACCATCTTAACAGAATTGAAAATGAAAGTTCTTTCAGTTGTAATTAGAATGGGGAAGAAAGAAGAAATACCTTAAGATAAACTAGAATTCACAACATCATGGCACAAAACAAAGTTTATAAAATACTGTAAAATTAATTCCATGGCCTGCTGTGTAAAGATTAGGTTTCAGTATATTACTATAATTCATAAACAGATCATTACTAAGAAGATGGATTCAAGCTTTCCTGCTACACTGAATCAGTCTTGAGCACATAGTTACTTATTCTATATTTTAAAATAATTGCTTAAAGGTTACAAGATCCCATAAGAAGTTAACAGTTTGCTCTATCCCTCACACTGTGAGCCAATGTTCTAAACTTGATCTGAATGATAGAATTATAATCTATTAATGAGCAATATAAAAAATGCAAACATAAAGAACTCACCTACTCAATTGCTTTGTCCCTAAGCAGAAATACCCATACCTTCCTGACTGTGTGTTTAATTTTTTCTCAAAAGTTTCAGCTTCTCAAGCAATCATTCCTAACATTTCCTTATCCTTAGTAATAGAAGTTTTTCATAGATTCAGCATATGAATAGGCAAAAGCTGTAACAGAACAGTTCTTAAGAAGAAAGATGCTTACCAGTTTTTCTGTCATAGATCTGTATAGATCAATAGTTGCTGTCTGGCTCTACTGGGAGACAAGTAGTTTTAAATATCTGTTCTTAAAAGCACATGATATGTATTCTGCAGATCATTGTGCCTCATCGCTGTGTTATATGAAAGCCTTACTGTTTTTATCATGGTTATCATCAAAACACCAATATGGAATAAACAAGTTATACTATACCCATGTGCTTACAAAGCCACTTTTTTCTAAGCTAATACCAGAACAAGAAATTAAGTTTAGTGCTTAGGTGTGCAAGATAGAAGCCATCCTGTCTGTTCTTCTGAATATCTGTATGAAATTAAGAGAAAAGGATTGGATCAACAGGCATTTCATAGTTCATATCAGCAAAAATGATGAACATGCTCTTACAGATGATGAAGTCAATAAGTTACTTTGTCTTGGGGTGACTTTATGATGCTGAATTGTATCCCCACTCATCTGTTTAGCCCAGAAATAAGTTTTGCATCTTTAAGAATGGTTCTTTGAGAGAAGTAGGGGGAGAAGAATTGTGCTGTTTTTTCTCCTGAACAGATGGGGGGAAGGGCTTCTGAATTTTTCCCCTTAGGAAACATCCCTTTGGAAGTTCCTTTCCAAATTTTCCCCAAACCAGGTCACACTTTCAGGGAAATTGGAGTTTTTTTGCTCTGCCTGCAACTTCAGCCATTTGTCCTTCAATTTACGGAGCGAAAACTGTCTTCAGAAGAAATGCATACCAACTATTGCAGCTGGTGACAGCATGTATGGGTCTCCTGCTTGATCAGATTCCAAAAACTTTTTTGCCTTCTCCAGAATTATCAGTGCTTTGCAATTTGTGCTAAAGAATCTGGTACCTGAAGTATTAAGGTGGCACTGCAAGACTGTGCAAGGAATTCATCCTTTATACTCTGTCCAAAGGCAAGATCATATCTAAACTGCAGATAGCCTGGCTGTCTGCTGAACCAGATCTTGTGATGCAGGAGCTGATCAGAATTTCATGCTCACAAAACACACTGTAAAAGATATAAAAAGCACAAGGTATAAAAAAATATGGATACATTATTCTCTGATGGCAGACTACCACCCTGTGTGTTTTTCAGCTGAACATTTGAGCCACTGACAGATCCAAAGGAACAAATCAATTGAACTGGAAGATGTCTGTGGCAGTTGTAACTATTTGAAGAGGCAGGAAGGGATTGGAGGCTCTCTGCCATCCATAAAGGATTTGTAGTCTAGTTTCTATCTTTTTAAGAGACTCTTCATTCAAAACAACAGCTTAATATCAGGATGCATGTCAAACAATACTCAACATCATCCTCTGTTATTCTGGAAAATGGGAAAGGCTGCTGTGAGTAAACAACATCTTGACTCCCAAATTATATGATAGAAAAACTCCCAAATTGAAGTATTGCTAAATCAACTCCAGAAGCCTGTCAGTAATTTTAATCATGGGAAGAAAATCCGTAATGGTGTATTACATGATGTCTCACCCAGGAAAAAAGAACCACACTTCTGATAGGATCTCAAGGTTGTTTTTTGTGTCCACACATATTTCTGTGGTCCTTATTCCAAAAAAATATTTTTCTTAAGCTAATTCTTAAAGCACGCAGTTAAGAGCTTCTTAATTTTCTGCATCTGAGTCCTCATCAGATAGGTTTGGATCTTCAGAGGATATCTGGAAAAAAATGGCAAGAGAAATGGAATAAGTGCTGAGATTTCAGCTGAACCGGCCTTCTGACAAAGGTACAATGAAAGATTAAAGAGATAACCTCATATAAATGATTTCTGAAATCTACTTTCAGGAAATAGATGTATTAGATTCATTGTAAAATTTTGTCACAATTTTAATAGTTGAGAAAAGGTCTGGAATTAATTAACTTGCAGTTTTAGAACTCAAATTGTCAAAAAGGAAAGTCAGTCTACTCTCAAGGATTTCCTGTCACATAGAAAGTCTCTGAAGAAGTAAAAGATCTTCCACCAGAAGACAAACAGGACCTGTGTGTTCTGCATTGTGAAGAATTTGAGGTAGAATTTTCTGCCTGTTTTTCTCATAGAAAACATCCTTGTAGAAGCTATTTTGCATCTCAGTGTCCTATAATTAGAAAAAGCTTCTTTTCATCTGTTCCTTTTTATTGTTACCAGTAGCACGAGTGGAACTGTAAATGTGGTCAGTTGATGCCTATTTGAGAGTAATGGGCAGAAAGATTCTAGAAACTTCTACTTACTTCTAGGTACAGAGAGGTTTGTTGAGTTGCAGGCATTATAGTATAGGAGTATTATACACCCTCTAAGGCCTAGTCAGCCCCTTATCAATTCCACTTGTCTGTAATGACGTCTTGTCTTTGGTTCAATTCAGTGAAATTGAAGTGAGTTTCTTTAAAAAGAGATTTCCTTATGTCAAGAAAGTAAAGCTTTAATTTTCTAAAATAGTATGATGATAAAATATAAGCTTAAATTCTCTTTAAATTTTACGGTGTGCAATAAGGTTTTTCATCCTTGATGAAAACCAATTTGCTTCATGCTTGTAATTTTGTGGATGTTAGCAGGACTACTTAAATGGTGTGTCTAAGAGTTAAATTATTAATTAGGACTTACAATGACTTAACAAATGTGCAGTATAATATGTGTAGAATAGATATGTAATTTACTTACTGTTCAGTTGTCAAAAAATATAGCTTATTTTTAAATTGTAGTTGTTCACTTAAGATATTAAGTCAGTTTCACTTAAATTTTAGAGCTACTCTGACATCAGCTTGTATCTTAAAAATATCATTCACAGTGTAAATTGAGCAGATTATTCAGTGAAGGTCCATAGTCTTCTAATTTATAATATTACATTTAGGCAGTGTTATGCAGTGGCACCATTTTTTATTCTCATTTGTATCTCAAGCTTTCTATTAGCAGCATCAGTTTCTCCCTCTCTCTCCCTCTCCTCTGGCTTTTGCATGCGCTGTGTGTTTGGCTAAAAGCGTAATGAAGGAAACCTTTTGATCTGCTTGTTGGAAGGATAGTGGCAACAAAATGTTTAATGCAGTGCTACTCCCTGCTTTCCAAAAAATAAAGTGTTTCAAAGAGGAAGACACTCAGGTCCATAGCTTGTCATGCATTTTATTTAGCCTCATTGAGTGGTTAGAACATGATGTCTTTTATTGTGAAAGATCTGCAAAGTATTGTGTTAATTCTCTCTCCCGTAAAGAATATTATATCTGTAAAGATAGGTTTGGAAAATACATTGGCTGCATACTGATTGATGGGAATTAACTGTGTACTTAATGTTGTTAATAACACAGCAGAGACCTGTATTATCTTACTGAGAGTCACCAGCACAGGGTTTTAAGGAGCAGTATTCAGAGAACAGGAGGAAATACTATTTCCTGCAATAGGCAGTTGACTTCAGGAGACCATTCAGAAGACTGCATGAAGGTTTTTTAAGTGCTGTGAGTTAAAGTATTTTATATAGTGTACATTACAAAATGTTGTAAATAACTGAGTCTCGTTCTCCAGAATTAAAGCCAGATAAGAGACAGGTTCTCGTTCTGCTTAGACTAGTCGGAATAGAAGGCAGTGCTGAAAGACCAGGAACTACAGCTCTGGCTTTTAGATGTTTACCACCAGCATAGAACTTGAGTTCAGTTTTAGGTACAGGATGGTAAGTTCCCTGTTGATGTCTGTTGTAAATCTGCTCTACACAGCCCAAATTATGTACATGTAAGCAGATCCCCTGCTATTTTCTCTGATTTCATGCAGAAGTCCAGCAGACAGAGAACTTGGTTCATTGCATCTGACATACAAAAATATACTGAGCCATTGAACAGAAATTTCTGCTGATAGATTCCCTATCTTGTTGCCTTATGAATGCCATCTACTTTGTAGAGATGCTCTTTCAAATTTGAAATAATGTTTTTCCAAGAAATAAATGAACACAACAGAGCCAATAACGATCCAATAATCATTTGGAGGTTGTCCAACTATGTTGGCACAATCCACTCCTGCTTTTCTGTGGTTTTCATTGTTTTTGCAGTTGCAAATAGACCAACGAGTTTTAAGGTAAAATTAGAATTTATAGGTATTTCTCTTTCAAATATAAGCAAGAACTCAAAGCTTTCTATTTGGCAATTGCCATTTAAAGGGTTGCATCTTGATTTGTTAGTTGTACCACCTTATTCTATTCTTAAGAAAAATTAATTAAAATTCTTACTTTTAGAGAAACATGTTTTCCTCAGTTCACATTAAAATGCAAAAATTTATGAAAAAGCAGTGGTCTTCCTTATCCATAACAAATAGTTTTGCTTGTGCTATCTTCATTCATGGTATTAGGATTAGTTTAGGATTGGGTCATTCATGGTATTAGGATTAGTTTAGTATTGGGATTACAAAACATCTCTAGCATTCTCTCTGTCATATGAGACTAGAGCATGGCAAAATTTCGAAGTTACATCTGGAAGGACAGTGTGTTATTGCAGTAATCGGATCATTAATAACTTTGATTAATGACATCTTAGATTTATTTTTTAATTCTTTAACAAATGTTGCTATATTTGCACTTTAAATACTATTTATCTTTATTCACCCATAGCTGAATCTCAAATTAGATCCATTATTAGTTCATACATTCAAATTAGAAGCAAAATGTTACTTAAGCCTACAGCTTCTCTATGCATGGTACTTAGCTTTTGACTTCAGCTAAATAAAATTATACCTTCATATTAACATTTTGCACTTTCATTCTGTACTAATAATTTTAATACAAGCACTTAATTAATTTACAAAAAAAATTTTACATTTGGGAGAGTGGTAAAAGATGAGGTTTCGAACAGCATCTCGTTTAATTTTACAGATTTTTGCTTAAACCTTGTCTATTCAACTTAAAAAATTGCTATACTTTTTATTGATTTTTAATATGGTAAAATGCTTTCTTGGTCTGCATTTATCAAAGAAAGAGCAAATAAATAATTTCTACCTTCCCCATTTGGAATTTAAAATGCCCTACTTTGTTTCAAGACAAATCTTTATGTTTTAATTTTTAATTATTTTTCCCCCTTGCTTCTTGTATCACAAAGCAGGAAGACATTTCACCGTGCCTTATGGTAGAGATGTGTAATCCTTTATGAAACAAATTAGATCAAGCCAAAGAGCTATCAATGTCATTTTCATTTTGTTTGATTATAGCATAGACTCTTTTGCATTTTCCAAAGTCAGTCTTGCCATTATTTCACTGTAAATACATCCATTTGAGCAAAGGGGGGTTTTTTTGCATTTTCTTTTGCTGTACCATACCTTCGACTGTATGGCAATAAAATTGGTTTAATTAAATATAACTGTGAGGATTTTTTCTAGACAACCACCATTTTCTTTTTAAATCCAGTATTGTGCTGTTCACTAGCATACAGTGTTTAGAATTTACTTTCTTATTACTTAAATCAGCTTGTTTGGGAAGCTAGACATTATTTTGCATTGTGTAACACTACTCATAACACTTAGTGCAACTGCTCTCTAGCTCCATCTCCCAAAGTAATCTAATTCTGAAGAGTCAGCTTTAGTAACAGAATCTATAAAAAACTTAGTCTACAGTCTGAAATAGCAATGAATTAAAGTAGAGGAAAGCTTCTACTGCTGTTAAAGCTTTTGGGGTAATCACTGGTGTAAAATGCCATGCATGTGATTTAATTTACATGTATCTCTAGTGGGTTGTCTGTTTAAATACATGGAAATCAAGTTAGATATTCAGAGCAGTGTCAGTATCAGTAATGCATGGCTCAAATGTCAGTGGGTTCCTATGAGTACTCCCTAAGTCTTCTTCCTGTTTTTCCCATTTTTCAAATGCTGCTTTTAACATGGAAACAACTTCTTTTGCTAAGCATTACTGCAATAAAGTTGGGGTTTTTTGAGAACTAAAGGGCAGAATGAATGTCTTTATTCACAGTATTTTCTATTTCCCTTACTCTTCTTTGATATGAAAATTCAGTGCTGCTACAAGCCCAGTCAAATTATTATAGTGTTCTCAGGTGAATAACTGCTGTGGAGAGCCTGGTGATTGCTTTTGTGCTGGACCTTATCCCATTGAACCTTTGAGGCTCAAAGCAAAATCTGAAATGCAAATCCTGTTTCTTCACTTGCATTTCTGGGTACTTTCAAAAATTATTTCTAACTTGGGTTTAACAATAGTTTTTAGTGCAACAATTTTTCAGTTCCAGCCTCTCCTTTCTACAGCTTATGAACACTCTGAAATCCTCATGTTATTCATCCATGACCATTCTGATTTCACTTTGAAGATTCTGTTCAGAGGAATATAGTCTGTGTTTCTGTCTCAGCTCAAGGGCAGAAATGTAGCTCTTCATACAGTAAGTTCACTGTCTGATATTTACTACTCAGATGGATTAATGAAATGAAGATTTTTTTTTCTTACAATTGTTGTTCCCTAGTTTGAATCTTAAACTTTAAAGAGCTTTATTTATTTTTATACTTTAAAGTATACAAATCTGAGGTTTGGATAAATCTTGTATACATGAGAGACTATAATATACACCAGATATAAGATTATTGTTACCTGTGTTTACTAGTTTTGGCTCTTGTACTTGAAGCCCTTCAAATTTAACCTTCCTAGATCAAATAAAAATATTAAGCTCAACTAAAATCAACTTTTTTGAAGTTATGCTAGTGCAGAAATTATGATCATAGTACATGGGGAAACATGTTTTGTTCCTGCTTATATAGTTAAAATGTAGTCCAATCATTCACTTTAGAAGGATTATAGCTATAAAAATCTCCAACCAAAATTTCTAGTAAACACCAACAAGAAAAAGGTGAAATTTAACTTTAAAGATGCTTTAAAAATACAAGAAATTGGGTGGTGGCTTTTGCTGACTCTTTGGGCCTGAAGGTTCACTGCTCATTTGATTAGTGGCTTTTGAAGCCACAAAGTCACAGAACAGAGTTTATAAGTTTTGATTGCTTTGTTCCTGTTTACATGTGTTCATGTTCCTGTAACACAGAAATACAAGGAATGTTACCTATGTAGTCAGCTTCCAGGCAGATCAGATTGAGCATGAAGTGGGAATTGTAAGCTTTGTTAGCCTACAAGTTTGAGTCAGACTCAGTCAAACTTCAGTGGAAAGAGGCTTTTTCACTCCACTTGCATCAATGGGATGGAGGCCATAGGCCTAGAAGACGGGAGCAGAAGCAGTAATGCCAAAAATTCCAAACATGGCTCTGCTAATTCCCCACCAACATTTATTCAGATATTGACAATGACTAGACATTAAGAAAACTGAATTGTGTTTTGCAGCAGTAGCAGGTATGGTGAATAGTGGCTCCATCTCTGCTGCTTCTGGGACAGAAAGTGTGGTTCTGTAGCAGGAAGGCCTGAATGGGTGCCACGGAAGGCTCTGACACATTTTCTGTCTTCACATTAGTGCTGACTTATTTTTTCTTGCTGGAATAACTTCTTGTGCCACTTTCAGGAACACTCATTTTCTCCTTCTTGAGACACATATGGTGTGATTTGCACATCGTGCCACAGCTGACAGTGTGTACTCCCAGCCCAGGGAGCCAAACGTGTCCTGGGCTGCATCCAGAGCAGCGTGGGCAGCAGGGCAGGGAGGGGATTCTGCCCCTCTGCTCTGCTCTGCTCTGCTGAGATCCCACCTGCAGGGCTGCATCAGCTCTGGGGTGCCAGCACAGGAGGGAAGTGGACCTGCTGGAGTGAGTCCTAAAGAGGCCATGAGATGATTCCGTGGCTGGAGCACCTGTCCTGTGAAGACAGGCTGGGAGAGTTTGGGCTGTTCAGCCTGGAGAACAGAAGGCTCCAAGAAGACCTTTGCAGCCTTCCAGTACCTGAAGGGAACTACAAGAGAGATGAAAAGAGACTTTTTACAAGGGCATGTAGTGATAGGAGAAGGGAAAAGGGCTTTAAGCTGAAAGAGGGCAGGTTCATATTAGATGTTAATGGTAGTGAGGCACTGGAACAGGTTGTGCAGGGAAGTTGTGGTTGTCCCGTCCCTGGGAGTGTTCAAAGTAGGACGGGACTCTGGGCAACCTGATCTACTGGAAGGTGTCTCTGCCCATGGCAGGGGCTTGGAACTGGATTACCTTCAAGATCCTTTCCTATGCAAACCATTCTGTGATTCTGTACTGGGCATTCCAAATGAAGTTGAAATAAATGTCAACTGAGGATCTAAGTTCTGCAATTCAACTGTAGATATGTCAGGTTAAATTTAGTCTAGATGTCTCTGGGTCTCAGTTTCCCATTTCTAAAATCAATTCTGCTTCACAAAGATTTTGCAAAAATGAATTCCTTCATGTGTATTAAGTTTTGTTTAGTAGAACCAACACAAATAGAGAAATCCATAAAGAATTAAGTAATTACCCATTTAGCAGACAGTCTGAATAATGTTTAGTAAGTAAAACATGAAACTAGTCTTTAAGCAAGAAGATAAAAAGGAAGTAGCCTTTTCTTGTCTTATGCAGAATCCCTGCTGAAAATAATTATGATGAAATTACGATGCCTTCGTGTCAAAGGAAAAATTAGTTGCCCCCACAACATTGATCTGTCCTAGATGTTGTTTCACTTAAACTTGCCAGTTTTACTTGACTACATTTGAATAAAGAACTTGCTTTAAAATTTTATTTTGAGGGTGATGCAATTTGATAAAAATAGTTTCCATTTTTTTTGTAGTAATGTAGATATTTCACTGTTTCAATGCTGCCTTGAAATTGGCTGTTTCTGGGTAAAGAAATAAAAATGTGAGAATAGTTGAAATTTCATTTAAAAGCAAAATGCTTTTAATAGAAATTAAGCTTTTTTTACATGTCAACCATACTAGTCAAGGGTTAGAAAGTAATTTATGATGTGCTTGAAGACAAGAACATCACTCATCCATCTGACTGAAAACAGGTGAAAAAGTTGGTTACTTTGAGACAAGGAGTTCAAAAAGTCCTCATGCTGGTCAGAAAAGATGTAACTCAGACATCTAATGCTGTGTAGCTCAGACATCTAATCATAAGGCTAAGTGGTTTGTCAGTCAAATTGCCAGGGTGTGAAATTCTATAAAAGTAGACAAGTAAATACCATTTCTGTGGCAAACAACAAGGATAACAGGAATTTTTTTGCCCTTGTACCTCTTGGGAAATACAGCTTATTCTCTCTGCCTTTGTTTACATGATCTACTTCTCAACTGGAAGCTATTTCCAGGGCATTTGGAGAATGTTCAAGACTTTCAGTCAAAGAAGTAAAAGATCTTTTTCAGTTAGTAACACAAGTAGTAGAACGCCTTATTTTTTCAAGTGCAGTGTTTCTAGAGATTTATTTTGTCTTACAAATTCCACTTGAATTCTGATAGCACAGGTTAGAAATACCTGTTGGAGTTTGTGCACAAATTTGGCAATAATGTTTATTACTTGATTTTATATGGACATTAGCTTATACAAGATACCTAATCTCTTTGTATTTGCGTATTATAATTAATGCAGCTTCTCCGAACAGAAAGCAGTATGATCTTGAATAAGCTCTGAACCACCCCTAAAATATCACCAAAATGTGCTATCTTTCCAGTGTTACTCATACAGCATTATCTGTATGCTGCACTCCCTCCTAAGAACACAAAATGCAGCTCGTAATTTTTTCATACAGAGGTAAACATTTAAATAAAACTACTCTGAAGAGAAGAGATCCCTCTTTGCTTCTTTTAATTATCAGCTATGAAGCCTATACTGCCAGTTGGTAGTAGCCAGTTGTCTTTTCTGTTAGCTTACTGTGGTTTGCTATTTTGTCTCCTTTTTTTGCTGTATATATCACAGTTCTTCCTGTTTTCTCACTGTGAGGTGTTCAGCTTGCAGTTTTAGTTGGTGTGTAAGATTTCTTTGAATCCTCTTGTAGGATAAATAAATGTGTTGATTTTACCTCTCCAGGACAAAGTCAATTTCTGTTGAGAGGTGACTAATCTAAGAAAACTGCACTTTGCCTTTTCATTCCATATTGTTTGAAATATTGGATACCTTTTTTTTTTAAATACTGTTCCTGCAAAAAGAACCACTTCAGTCCTTATGTTTCTATGGTGTATTCATCAATCCACTTCCACTGTCCTGTTTGAATAGTAGTTAGGTTGAACCACAATTTGACCATAGAATTCCATATATGTGTTGATAGTCTACTGGGAAACAATTATCAAAATTCAATAAATCTCTATGTAAAGTGTAGGTGATTAGAAAAAAACTCAGAATAGAGGTCTCAGTAATATATGGATGAAGACAGTGATATATTCAAGATTTAAAACTGACTTTTGTTTAGTGTCCAGTCTACCAAGTGTAACACTTAACAAGTTGTAAAAATCTGCTCCTAAAATTATTTTGGCTTCAAATAATTTTCTTTTTATTTCTTCACACTGGCTCCAAATGAGTGATTTCTTCTGTGGAATACCACATTATTTATTATTAATATTTAAATTTTGGTGAGCTGAATCCCACCATCAGTGTGCTTGTTTTAAAAATTGTGTTAATGAGTAATGTCTACTGCTATCAAATTCCTTGTGCTCACTTTTCTCTCTATTTCAGAAGTGGTCTCAGTATAATAAAAAAAAAATTACTCTCTTGTTTTGAACTGACTTTAGTCCTAATTCAGATGGCCATTAAACATTCTCTTAAGACCTTCTGTGTTCAGCTCAGCGTAAAAGTGTTGTTTGAATAAAAATTGATTCCTGAAATTGGAAGATTGCATGTTGTAATAGGATCTTTTAATCTTCACAATCTTTATTGAATGTTTTGTGAAGTACACAATTCCAGATGCACTTTTTTTAACTAGATGATCTTTAAAGTCCCTTCCAACTCAAGCCATTCTTGTGAATGTTTTTAAAAATTTTATTTTTATGTTCCATATTAATTCAATCAAAGCTATTCTCTCTTCAGAATAGATTTAACACATTTTTTAATGAAATCAACAGTGTGTTTCATTGCATTTTTTTTATTTGCTCCTAGTTTAACCTTATGGATATTGCTTAGAGTAACATGCCAGAATCAGTTTTAATAAGTATTATCAGAGCAGCTTGAGATCAATTGTTATTCATGGTTTAGTTTCTTATCTGTTTATTTAGAGGCACTGAATAATATATTTTGCACTCTTAGAGCATAGAAGGTATTTTAGGCAGAAGACACTGTGCAAACCCCTACAGTTACAGATCAGATCAGTTTTTGTTGAAAGCAGGCAAATATTTCAGAGATCATTTGAATGGCACGAGCACAGTGTATATTGTACAGAATTCAGGTCATGAAATTACTAATAAATCACATGCAGAACAAAAGCAGCAGCAGCACACTTTCCCACATCATAGCAGATAAGTTGTCATCATAAAGCTACTGAAGTTTTAAGGGGAGGCTACATGAGTGATGCACTTTCTCACCAGCAGTAAGTGCAGCAGGTGCAATACCTGGTGTTGGGGAGAGTGAGAACTCAGTTCTGAGATTGTTAACAGCTGCTGTGCTTTGCTTACCCGGCTTCCTTCATTACAGCTTGGCGAGCTCATTCCCCCTTCTGTACCTTAGTCCTCTGTGTCTGCGTACGTTTGGGTTTCTGCTGGTGGTTCCACATTCTGCATGCTTTCCTCAGAGTGGAGCAATGTGCTTTCCCATAAGTGCTAAAGGTTATGGGTCAGCCTCCTGCAGGCTCTGTGTTCCTGAGAAATGGGCTCTTTCTGTTGGTGGTAACTCATGTTTTGATGTCATTGTTCTGAATTGTTCTTCATGTTGTACTATTGAGTAAAATGTACTCCCTTGAGAGTTAGCTTTTCATATTGGGCTGGAAACTCTTCATCTTTGTCTAGCGATCTGTGTTATTATAACCAATGGCTTTTAATTGTACCTCCCATAATGAAGAGCTGACTTAATACTCTGTGCTAATCTTGTTATGACTTTAAAAAGGTAAGTAATTTCTCTAACAATTCCTAACAGACATGGTAGAGTGTTAAAGGGTTTCTCAGTTTTCTTTATTCATTATTTTTCACATGAATTTTTCACTTGTAGCATGAACTTTTCTATGTGTCTTTTTCTATTTTTCTTGATTTTTCTTAGATTGATTTTTTATTTGCAGCCAAACATATTATGTAAATTTAAATGAATCCAATTTAGTACAGCCACTTATTTTGTTTTACAGACCAGTCATGACATAGAAGTTCCTGCAGGATTCTTTATTTTTACCATTCCCTTTATTTATTTTTGAGTACTTTATTTCACATTCTATTTATTACTTCAGCCTATGGGAGACCGCTTACTCTGCATTCCAGCATGATGAAGTTACATTTTCAAGAACCTAAAATCCAGCTTGCTTAAAATACAGAGTAATGTGAACTGAATGCTTTGGGTTTGGTTACATTCTGTCTGAACTATGCAGGGGAATGGTACTGGCTGGTAGCCCAGTGTATCTTCTGCCAAGATAGATTATGAGCCATGAGGCTGTAGAATGGACAAACAATAAATCTATATTTTCCTTGTGAAAGAAAAGACAGCCATAGGTTGTTATTTCTGTAACTACCTGTGAATGAGAAGAATTATAGTAAGTTCTAATAATAACTCTTCCCAGTCAGTCGTGGTACTATATGCAATGTGACATTGATTCCTCAGTTAACAATAGCTGTGAAAAGAATACAGGCTTTTTTGTAAATGTTACAAATAACAAAGTAGTAAAACATACAAATAATGAGTATTTTAAAAGGCACTTAAAGCACATGACCCCATTTATAAACAGCTCCATTGCTGCCAAAACTGTATGTATTAGGAAACTGGTGGGTTTTATTCAAAATCATTTAACTGGAGTTTTGATTAAAAATAACATTTAGGATAAGAATGTGTGATTCATATTAAACAGAAGTATTATGTAATAGCTAATTTTGATGTCAGTTATGTTAAAACATGGTTTGTATTCTGCAGCTGTGAGCATAGGTTGGGAAACAATCAAGTATAGCTGATCAAGCCTTTTATTTTATTATCATGGATTCCTCTTCCACAGCTGCTTTTAAAATTTGTGGGAAGCAAATTATTTCTCATACTGCATATGTTGCCCATCAGGTGAGTGATAACATGGAAACTTTAGGCTGGGTATAAGAAATCAAAAAGTAAATATGAAGTCCTCTGTGTGCACAGAATTAAAAAAATGACCTGTAAGAAGCTGTATGTGAAGCCAGCTGTCTTTTGTTGCCATTGTCATTTGGACATTTTAAGAGCAAAACTTTGTCAGCACGTTTTTTATAATAGAAGATTTGATCTGCAAATCTCAGCTGCTCTGTTCATTATAAATCTCTTGTTTTTGTCCATACACTAGCTCCACTATAGGTTGGAAGGGCTTAAAGATGAACTGAGGAGGAATAGAGGCTACAACTCGAGAGTAACTATTACTGCTCAAAGGAGCTGTTTTCCATTCGCAAACATTGCTTTGCGCTATGGGTTTGGGCTCCTTCTGTTCCTCCACTTTGTTGAAAGACTCTCTCTTGACTTCCATTTTACTTCTTTAGCACTGTCTTTGTCTGCTAACATTTTTCCTCCTTCTCTAGTAGCTTTTATCTGTGTCCTTTGGATCACATATTTTACTTAGTTTGTTTTAGTAGATTGTTTCAAATGTTTGTGTTTTGTATTTTTGTTTTTTTGGCTTTTTCTTTAGGACTGTGTTATCTCACTGAATTTCATTCCACAGTTGCTGAATTGCTTGGTTATTTTGCAGCAGGTCCATTCTTCATTTTCCCTTTTCATGCTTTTCAGTGAGAAATAAGAGAGCCTCTTCCATTTTAAACAATAGTCTTACACACATAGGCCCATGTCTCCTTTTGCATACACCATCTTCTGCCTAGCCACATCCATCCTGCTTCTCTCTCCCTCTCAGACTGTGCTTGTCTTTCTTTTGTGTTTTCTTTCCTGCCATTATACCACCTTTTTGGTCCAGAATTGTCCTTTGGTAAATTATGGGTGAATATTTACTTCTTCCAAAGAGAGTTCATTTTATCCCTTTGAAATCTGGTAAAACAACTCTGGGCCAAATTTGGGCATCATTAATATTTTGTTTGCAGTTTTCTTGTATAGTATTTTTGGTGGGAAGGGGGGAGGGTGTGGGGGTTTTATGTTTGTTTTTGTTAAACAAGAGTTTTTTTCAGGGAAGGACACCATAACCCACTCTAAGTTGCAACATTACTTTCCATAAGTTATTCCATTACAATAAGTAGATTGTGTTGCGCTGTAGAATCCAATTTTTTTATGTGGCTATCTATTTGGGGCAAGCTGCTGTGGAACAGAAGAAAGAGGTTTAGAAGCTGGGGCACAGTTTGTTTCAGCCTTAAATGGTTGTTCCTTTCTGAAGACAGCTTTTGAAGGGTTGGGGGTTTATCATTCTTCATGAGTTGTTAGATTATACATATTCACTTTCTAGGCAAATTTTCTGTGACTGCAAGTGCAGAGTGAGGTCTGAAAGATAATCTGAATTCACTCCTTTGCTTTTGCAGCAGAGACAGGTGTTCTGCTGGGAAGTTACACCCTCAGCATCACCTGTGCTATTTCATTTCTTTCACTACATGTGCACACTTTTACTTTAATAATATTCTCATTGAAATTTAAAATACCTTTGTCGATAAAGTAAAAAAAGAGAAGGATTCAGTTCTTACTGTGTCAGAGATTTGTCTTCCTGCGAAGTTTACTTTAGCTGGGGTTTTGTCCACACAAAATGCTTTTTATTCAAGTGCTGACAGTTCAGTCTTCTGGCCTGACAATAGTCCATCTGAAAACTCACAACTTCAGGGTTATTATACATGGTGCTATCTTTCCAAACCTGAGGAGAATTAACAAGAATTGATGCTTCCCTACAGATAAAATTTAAACTGTGTTGTGTTTACAGGGCTGATACTCTTTAAAAATATATTTTTTAAATTCGCAGGTTAAACAGAATTGTAAATATCCAGTGTTACTAGAATATTGAACCAATGTGAGTTGTCCAATTCCCCTGTAGTCAGGGATAGTCTAATCTGTCTGAAATAGAACAGTGGTAGCTGAGCATCAAGGAAGAGGGTTTGTTGAGGAACCATGTCATTCTCAAACAGTTACTTTTTAAAGTAGAATTCCACTACAAAATTTATAGTGAACATAACATTTCTTTTAACCAAATAGGAGCAGAGTAAATTTATCAGCTCCGTCCAGGAGCTGTTTATACAGCTGTGTGTTGTTTATACAATTGTGAAGAATTCTTATTAAACATCTTCAGAATCAACATAATTAAACATCTTCAGAATCAACTAAATATTTTAAACTCTCAATACCTGAAAATATCAGCAATAGTATTTTAAATCAAGTCATATACTTTTGTTAGTAATCTGTCTAATTATCAAACAGGACCTAGATTCAGAGCTACTGTAATTACAGCTGTATAAGAAAATGTGGATTTTCTGTTGAAAACTGATGCTTAACACATAACTTTAAGCAGTGTTCTTTGATTTTTCTCACTTACTGTCCTTAGGCCATCTTGTTTCTTATGGAAGGGGTGTGGAATCAAATTGCTTGTATCAGATTCTGACCATCAGCTACTACCCTTCTGCTTAAATATACTTACCTCATGCAAAATATGTAAGAATGTTGCTGAAAATATGTATAGCCTCTGTCTTAGATCCCAGGAGCTTGCCCATTTTATCTCTGTATTTTGCATTCTTGTTAACTTCTGTAGCTCATAGACTCTGTGCTCTCTCTGCAGGTCCAGTCTAGGTGCAGCAGCAAGGAGAACATCCTCAGAGCAAGTAAGTGCAGATACTTCTTAGCTCTGTTGAGGAAATAAGACTGCTCAGAAAACAGCAAGTGATAGTCAGATCAGAGGTGGGACTAAGTGGGTTTACAGCAGAAATTTAATAACTTAGGACGGTGAAATCCAGTCCAAATGTAGAACTGTAAATAGCTCGTAGTGTTCATGTATTAATGGAGAGTCACCTTTTAATTTATTCTTCCAAGCTGTTTGTCTAATGACGTGGAGGTCTGTTGTTTGTGATGTTTTGTTGTAAATGATCATGTGTGTGCAGTTTTTATGGGCAAGAATGACAATGTCTCAAAGACAATGAAAATGGAAATTTTCTACTTGAGTATGCATCATTTTTATTGTCATACTTGAACATGAATTTGAATGTTGGATTACATAGACCCAAACCAAAAATGCAAAGGTTAAAAATTCACATTTGATCCAAATGATGTCTAGTCTAATTTGGACAATCCTTTTTCTTTGTGTTGTGGGAACCTTTTCTAGTCTAAAATTTGATCCACCATATGTATGCATGTATTTATATATATGTATAATGACAGGACTAGGAAGTTGTTTTGGTGGTAAAAGAGCAGGCTGTCAAGAATTTTCTACCTTATGTAACAAATTGAATTAGCTACTTCAAAGCTAGAGGATTATTTTGTCGTACAAAATGCAGCTTAATGTAAGTAGTTATTTTTAGAGCTATCTGACATTTCACATTAGTGAAAGATAACTTGGTAAAGTCTGAAGAGTTGTTTAATGTCATTTGCTTGTAATCAAAGTACCATTTAGTAATTTCACAATTTAAAAAGATCATTAGTTTTTCTCTGGCTCTATTTAAGTCGGTGATACCTCTAATAGAAGAATTAGCATTTGTTTGTAGGAAGAAATGGGAGAGAGGAAGCTTAGTGGTTATACCAGCATCTTTTTACTTTCTTTTTTAATGGTTATTTGTGGTTAAACCTAAAGGAGCACTATTCTCTTGCCTTTTCTTGAAGAAATAATGGGCGTTACTTTTGGTGTTGGAAAAAAGATGTCAGAGATTAGGGAATTCTATCTATTTTTAAAAAGCCTTTGCTGGAGAATGCATTTCTCAGAAGATTTTAACAGAACCTTTGGCTTCAGCAAATGACATGCATTAGGAGCAGACTTGCGAATCTGAAGGTCATTCTCTGGGGACCATTCAAAGCATTCAAAACCTGTGAATTCTATCACTTTTTAAGGTTTAAAGAGGTGAAATGTGAGTTTCTGAAGTAGCTAACAGTGAGTTTTAAGTAGCAGTGAAATTACTGATAGAAGCAGTAAAAGCATCAATTCCCTCAGCTTTCATTGCTGTGATATATTTTTTCTTAGCATCTTCCTTCATATTTTCCAACTTAAAACAAATCAACAGGAAAATTATTTTAGCATGTATTGTGTGGAATCTGCTGGACCTGCAGGAATTACTATGCTGCTAAAGCACTTTCTCTATGCAGAGGTGGGTGTGGGAAGTTTGACTATTTCACAAATGCTTTCCTTTTCCTCTTTAATGAAAAATGAAAAGCCAGGCATTATAACTGGAAATGTAACCTTGCTAAGGAGATCCCTGTTGTTAGAACCAGGAACGCAGTTTTTACATTTGTTACACTTTTATCTTACAATATCTTAATTTGGATCATTTCTCATTAGTTTTCTTATGAGAAAGTTAGGTTTGAGAGTTTGCAAAGTCTTAATATAGTTAGAAAATGTCTCATCAACTGTTTCTCTTTTCCTCAGAATGCCAACTGCTATCTTAAGGAAAAGAAGGCAATTAAAAATTATTTGTGCTTGACAAATCCACAGTGCCTACTTCTTTCATTGTGCTATCTTCTAAATATGTTCTAAGAGATTGTTCAAATAATTTCTTCCAGAATCATTCCTGGAAGAATTAGGTGGCCAGTTTTATTTGTCTCTACCTCTTTCTCTGAAGGGTAGTTACTGTGTTAATAGCAAAAAATAATTAGTGAACAATCTCTCACAAAAAAAGGCAAGCATGTGTTAGTGCTGAATGAGTATTGCATATATAGATTGATTAAGAAACCTGCTCTTCTGAAGGAACGACTTAGACTGCGTGATTGTTGTGCTATTTTTTATTTGCTTTTTATTAGAACACTACACTTGAAGCAATAATCAATTTTTTTCCAGAATCTGAAGGCATGTGCAGCAACAAATGAGATATTTATGTAGTGACTGAGAAACAAAACATGTAATTAAAAATTAGTTTGTATTCTTTGTTAATGCTTTCTGTATTGAAGTTTATGTTACTTAGGAATATCATTACATATCACATATAGAACATCATCCGCTTTGGCTCTCATAAATACCTTCTTGTTCTAGGTCAATCCTTTCAAGATACTCTGCAATTGTAATTATCTTAATCTTTTGGTTTATATGTTACTCTTATTTATGTATTCCTGCAATAGTTCTCTCTTCAGTTGCTTATCTTCACTTGCAAAATCCTTCAAAGCTTGTTGTCCCCTTGTTTAATCTCTCAGTAAGTATCATGAAATCAAACACGCTGTTGCCTTCATTTTCAAACAACTTCTGTCATGTTTTCTCCCTACCTGTCCCTCACACTTGGGAAAAGCAAGATTTCCTTAACTGCCTCCACTCCAATCCTACATTTAAACAACACTTTGCTATGGTGACGACAAAACCTTGACAATGGGCAGGATGTCCACTAGCTGCAGACACGTTCTGCTAGCTTGACTGCCCAGTGATCTCATTGTGCTCTCTAGATCTTCCTTTCAAACCTTTTGACTCCTGTCTCACTCTTGGATTGTAGGCTCACTGGCACATTGTTGCACTTTATCTGTGCACGGCACAGAGCATGTTGAGATGTGTTTGTGCAGAATAGAATGCAGTGAATTGTCCTGAGTTCATAAAACTGAACTAGTCTCAGATTATCATACTCATTGTAAAATACTGCATCACCTGTAAGGGCTTCTGTTTTAGATTAACCAATCTTTTCATGCTCATCAAGACTTCTGGTATGTTTTTCATTACAGATAAGGATATACACTCTCTTGATTCTAGTTGAATACAGTGACTTCCCAGTGTCAGACATGAAAGCTCAGTAGTGATAACTGACTAATTTAATTTGCTCCAAAGTGCCAGACTAGTTTCTGTAAAGTGGTTTAAATGAACATCACTACACAAATCTGCTCACTGTAGCACACATGAACTTGTTCTTTCTCATTGCAGGTCACAGTGCTGTTGACATTACCAAGGTAGCAAGAAGACATCGCATGTCTCCATTCCCATTGACATCTATGGACAAGGCCTTCATCACAGTTCTGGAGATGACCCCAGTGCTTGGAACAGAAATCATCAATTACAGAGGTATATTAAGTTGGATTCTTTGTGAGCTTGAAGGTGATTATTTCCCTATTTGGCAACTTTCTTGCTCTTTTATTAATGTTATGGGGTGTCTGAAACAGTGCTCTCTCCTGGAAAGCTGCTTTAGAAAATACCAGTAATAGGGGAAATCTTTCAAAGTTAGGAGAATGCCAGTTGAACTCAGTGGTGCTCCCTGAAGGAGTCTGTAATGGAATGCCAATAAAGTACATGAATTAATGTTCTTCCTGTTTGTATTACATGCAGCAAACATATTATACTCCACCTCAATGTGCCTCAGTGGAGTTTTGTAGATGCCAAGTAGCTCTAAGCTGTACTGTGATTAGTTCCCTCTGTTGTCTTACTGTGGAAGATTCTCACTAAGCTCCTTTCCAATCTGAGATTAATGATCAAAGCAAAGTGATTATTGATTTTAGATCACTTTTTTCTATGTCTATATATTTAACAGTTCATCTCAGTCTCTTTTTCCAGTTTCTAGTTAGCCTACTAGTAATTCCAGAATTTTCCTCTTCTTCTCATAAATACAATTCCTTTTCTATTCTACCCTACGTGATCATTTTCTGAATTTACTTCCTTTTAATGTTTGATATGTCAAAACTTTGTAGTTAAAGAGTAACTGGTTTTGATTTATACAGTGAGGTTGTCTTCAAAAGAACCAAACAGCAGGCAAAATACCAGACTTTATAACTGACTATATCTATACTTGTGAATAAGTAGGGCTAGATTAAGTGTTTTCTGGTCCTGAAAGGAGTTAGCAAGGCACCTTTCATATTTATTCAGCTAAACTAGCCTCATTCCTGAAATTCTATGTTCATAATGTCTATTAGGTACCTCTCTAAGCTTCTGGTATTCCTTACATTGACCCTAGGAGTTATCTGGGAGAATGTTCTCAGTTTTTGTTTTCCATAACAAAACTATGACAAGAAATATGCTGACAAGTAAACCTAAACTACGTAGGGAAGCAGAAATCTCTTCCAGAGATTCTTCCTGATTGTTCAAAAATTAGGTGGTGAGCAAAGAGATTGTGGAACTATAAACCTCAAAAGGCAAAATTGGTGTGCTACGGACATTGGTGTGCTACGGACAGCAGAGAGGCACGAACGGTGTCTGAATGGAATATTCTGTCTTCTGGCTTGGAGTTTCAAAGTTTTTGTGCTCTTTGCCGAATCTTCATGCTACCAGAAGCCTTCCAGATGTCTTCATATTGACATACTGATTTAGCAGATTGTATGTAATATCACACCTGTGCACTTAGTGGCTCCAAGCTGAGTTCAGTGCTCCCCTGTGCCTTGGCAGCGGGATTTCTGAGAAAATGCTCCATATCCTACATTCTGAACAGCACCAATACTGGATCAATAACGAATATGCTTAATACACCCTGCCCTTTCATAATGGTGTGCAGATTAGAAGGTACTAAGGCATAAATGCCTGAGAATAACTATTTTTGGGCCTTTTTGGGTAGCTGTCAGTTAAATGTCTTCTCTAAGACAGCCCTTTGTGAGCAATATGATGAGCTGCTGTGTTGGGTACATTTAGTCCAAATAAATGCTATGTATGCAACCCTGAACTCTTGAAAGACTGGCATCTGCCTCCCTGAAAAATAAGCACATCATATATTTATTTTGGTATGTCAGATACAGTTAAGGTACTGTAGGATTATTATTCTTCTTTGAATAAAAGTTTTGATTCTAAGTCCGGAACATATGTATTGTTATTCCTGACACTCTTNAGTTTTGATTCTAAGTCCGGAACATATGTATTGTTATTCCTGACACTCTTGTTCTTCCAAAAGTAATGAACTGAGCCTGCTGAGTCACTTTAGTTTTGACCCTCTTCCCTCTCACCCAAAACACAAGTGTAGGATCGATGGTAATATTATTAGGTTCAGAGACAGATTCTTGATTTAATGTTCACGGAATTATACCAACAGTTCCTTCATATTTTTGCACTGTAGCGCTAAATTTTATCTTGCAATTTGTTTTTCG
>VWYI01026939.1:0-10329 GCA_013399455.1 Anthoscopus minutus
CGTCTCAGCCGAGACGGGAAAAGTGGAGGCGAGGCAGTGTCTCACAAACCTCTCAGCTGGCACTCAGTCCCAGAGCTCCNCTCTCAGCTGGCACTCAGTCCCAGAGCTCCTGCAGGGCTCTGAGGAAAACACCTTGCTGGAATGGCAGGGATGAGCAGAAAGTCCCGGGCCGGTGGAGGAGATGGATCAGCAGCTCCGCGGTGGCAGCTGGGGCTGCAGCACGTCCGGCAGGACAGGGGAGCGGAGGCCACAAAATGGAGAAGAAGAAGCAGAAGCAGAAGAAACAGCCGCTCCGTCTGGATGATGGCAAAAACCTCCTCTCCCAGCAGAAACAGCTCCGAGAGTGTTTGTGTTGCTCTCCCAGAAGGACCCAGAAAAAACAAACCCGCTCCCCTCCCGACTGCCCCCAGGGCCCAGCCGATTCCTTTGTCTTTTAAAGTACCGATGATGTACCAACCATCAAGGCTTTTCTCTCAGCTAAAGGGGAGAAATCCCACTAGCTAAGAAACGAAAAAAAAACCATGTAACCCCCAACAGGTGACCAGCCTAAATTCTCCACTATGAAATTTCATTATCACTTTCTTACATGCAAAATATTCAGTGTTACTACATATAATAAATTTATTCATTGCTTTTATAAATCCATCCACACTTCTTCATTCCAGATTACTATCTTCTCTGATAGCACATTCAAAGACTGAGAACACATTCTCTGAACAAATAATTAATTTAACTTCCACTACGGTTACTCACTTTTTCTTTTGCCCTTGTGGTCCATAATTCTTACTTGTATCTTTTTAAATACCTTTGTAGTCTTTTAGAAAATTCTGATCTAAGGAAATATTAAAAAGTCTTCCAGATAGAGATGCTTTCTCTGACTAATGATTAATATTGACTTTGCTACTACTGCCGTTCATCTTCAAGTCTTAAGGCCTTTCAACACTAATAATTGTATATGTTTCTATTTTCTTTAGATAAATCAAAAAGTAACACAATTTCAAATGGACAGATATAAATGAAATGTATATATTGACAAGCTAAAGTGAGCTATTAGAAGTCTGACGTTATAGGCCTTCCACTACTTTAAAAAAAAAAGTATTTATCCAGAAAATTAATTACTTTAAATATTTTCTTTTGTATGTAATCATGGCAGTAGAATGCGCTCAGAGAAACAATTAAAAAAGGATCACAAATTGGATATCCAACATATAGCCCAAGACAGGGAGCTCCTGTAATTAATTGTTTCTGTTGTTAGCAGATCTTTAATGTTTAAAGCTTGCATATTAGTTGAGATGCTTTCATTTATCTGAGCTTTCAAATATTTAATTATTTGCATAAACTTTTCAACATATTTCTACAGTGTCCTTCCTTCAGGTTATGTGGTTTGGTGGTTTTTTATTCTTGTTTTAGACACAATTATACATTCTGCCAATGAAAAAATTGTCTTCTTTGTCAGAAATTTCCAAATTTTTTTTCATACAGGGTTATCCACCACTTTTTTCACCTGGGAAAAACTGTAGTGATCACTAGTGCAGCAGGTTCACTTTTCTTGCACTGATCTGACCTCTCATACATACATTCATTAAGTTTTTCTGAAATATCTCACTGATTTCTAGGTGAGAGACTGCCATTCCTTACCAAGACTGTTGCTGTAAGGTCCAGAACATACCCATCATACTTCAAGCGACAAAGAGGTATTCTAGGTGCTTATACAGCACCTTATATTCTAGGTGCTTATACAGTAAGAAATGTATCCTCTAAGCTAAACCTTGCTAGTGCCGGTTGCTCATTTTTCAACATACATCTTCTCTGTGAGTGCTAAGTCATGATACCAGCCTACCTCTATATAGAAATAACTGCCAGTGTACAAATAAGAAAGGTGGATGGGATAATGAAGGTACTTGGACTAGATTAGATCATAAAAATGGAGAATCAACCCCCTATAGGAAAAGTGGAAATTGCAATGATTTAGACATCAAGAAAATATTTTAAAATAAAACCAACCAGACAAAGGAACAGCAGAAAGCACTTGGAACAAAGATGTAATGCCACAGACTTCAAAGAGAGTACAAAATTAAGAAATTTAAGGCAAAATGATAATTAAGGCAAAAATTATATTCAGCTTGGATTAAGGGAAATACAATGTAATCATGCACATATGGAAATAAACACTAATACTTCTGTAGAAGGGGTTTTAGCAAAAAATAAATTGAGAGAAACTGTTTACCTATTTTTAATTTGCACAGTATAGACCATCCTTGCCTAACAACCGTTCATTATAATCCACTGTCTAAATTTATAGAAAATAAAAGGCAGATGAAGAGTTGGTAATGAACATTATACTATACATTCTTTTGAATACCACTATTCTTTAGGAATAGTTCAATGCAAGTGCGGAAACTAAACACAAAGATATCTCCAGAGATATTCTTCCTCTAGGGCTCTTCTTACTTTGCTGCGGAAGTGTTGTTGTATTATGAGCACCAGACTATCTCCCAAAGACAGACATTTTGTAAGTTCCAAAGAAAACAGCATACTTCAGTGAGCTCAAATTACTAAATTGCACAGAAAGAACAAAAGCTTTAACCAATGAGCCAAATCTGAAATGTCTGCAACACCATTATAGTGCCAGGAATTTCTGCAAATCCCTGCTACACCTGTTGTTTCTCTGCCAACTGTATGTTTCTTAGCTAACAGAAGGATAAGGGAGCAGACAAAAACGCTTGCAAACAATGGGATGGCATTCAGAAGACCTCATTTTAATTCCAAGTGCTCTTACCAATTTCCTGTCTTATTTAGACTAAGTACATAATCCTTCTGAGATCCTATTGTGTGCTCATAATGGTGCTTTCCTGAATACTTTGTAATAGAAAATATCTTTTGCTATGTTTATATATCTAAATACTATATCTATGGTATTATCTAGAGTAATACATTTACAGCATGGCTGCTATAAAGCTTAGTGAAAGAGGAAACAATTATGGTTTAGCAATAAGGACAAGCAGGAAAAGTAGAGTAAATTAAGATGGCAAAGCAGGGACAGAATATGAGATGGATTGCTGCTAATGAGAATGATAGCCATGGATAAAAGGCACTTCACTGTGTACTAAGGTCTTATTTTCAGGAGTTCTCTAAACACACAGGAAAATAGACTTGCACTGTATGACCAACATGTCTCTTCCAAATTTACAAGATGCATCATAACATTAATTATATTCCACAAATAAGAGAGGAAGGTATCTCATACTATTGTTAGGAAGGCAACCACAATGATTAAAATACCTTTCTCTGACTCTGCATTTATTTGTGATATATCAAGAAAAATATCTTTTTACTGAAGTTTTTTTCCAAAGCCACCTGAGACATTCAGATGCTCCAGTCCCTGTTAAAATTAAATCTACTAGTCGGCTTTGAAAGTCACAACTTAGCAGCAAAAACAAGGAGCTGTCAATGTACAAAGACACTTGCAAGTATGAACTATATATTGTCTCTGCAGGGCATCCTAAAATTAATCAGGCATCTTGGTTTCTGTTATATCAAAGAAACAAAAGTTTAGGGTTTGTATGGTTCCTAAAAAGCAGGATTCATTAAATTCAAATAATCTTTATCTGGAGATCATGACAATCATTTGGATTATTCAAGCTGAAACTGCTTTTATGTAGTAGCTTTTTTTGTGCCAGAGCTTCCTGTCTCTCTGACCCATGAAGTACAGAATACTAAGACACAAAGGGCTTAAATATGTCTCTGCAGAATGCTAGTACAGAGCAAAATGTATGTCCATATATAGGCATAATCTTGTCCTATATATTTATTCAAAATGAGTGCAGTCAGGGAAAAATACATTTTTCCAAAACCCAATTACAAAATCTAATCTGGAATGCTCATTTTCATTCAAACAACACAAGATTAATTGAAACATTGGTTCTTCTTATGTGATTCAAATGGGCAGGAAAGGATCTTCGCTACCCTCCAGCAAAATTCTGATCTTGAGAGTCAGAATAATGCAAATGCATACAACGATAATAAAAACAGGATATGCAACCATTCTTTTGATTTTAGGGATCAGTCTTTATATGAAGGTAGATATTGCAAAGGTAAGATGAGGTAAACACTTTGTTTACAATTATTAATAAGAAAACTCTTAGAAAATGTTTCTACAATGTATGTCAATTACTCCAGTTTTACTGAGCCCTTATTGTAATAATTGCCAATTCACTGCTTCTTCAGCTATCTTTCTCAGTTTCTCTACATTTTAAGTTTCACAATTAATGATATACACACAAGCAGATAAGATTAGAAAGATGATTTGCCTCTGGGCAGGTTATTCAATAACTCGTTATTATGTGTGCTCATTCCCTGAAGCATTTGGTATTGACTGCTGACAGAAATAGCATGTTGAATTAGCAGATCAGTGGTTTGACCTGTAATGGCAATTCCAATTGTCCTTTGCTGCCATGAGCACAAAAGTTTAATCAAAATGGATATAAATTAGCTCAGACATTTGAAAATTGAGGCACATTATACAAACTGCATACAGAAAAAAGTTCTTCAGCCATTTTGGCAAATGTCATCTTCAGAGCAAAGACAGGAACAATTAAAAATCTAGATTTTCTACATCATCTCTTACAGGCAAAACTCATGTTTTATTGCCCATCCAGCTCCACCATGAACTTTATCAATTCTTGCCCCAGTACTGCCCTCTTTCATTCTTCCCTCAAGAAAATTACTTCCAGTGACCTGGAGAAGTTATAGGAGATATGGTTTTTGCAGGAGGATGAGTGAGATAGAAATAGCATGGAAATATTTGTGACAAATAGGGCTTATGAAGATAATGGGAATATTTCTTCTCACCTAGAAAGGTCCATTAACACTGAAACATGATATTTGGAAGAAAAGCAAGGATGAACAGAGATTCTACTTAAGTCTACTGCAATAAAAGTATTAGAGTATGTCAGGATCATTGTATTTATATTACTATACCCTCCTTACAGTATTTCCATCAGAAAATAAATAATACCAGTATCATTTAGGAGAATTTAGCTGAGGTGGGGATAAAATAAAAAATTTAAGATTGAGCATCTGAATTTTGCTCATGGGAAAGTAGATAGTTTTGTTTTATGCTCTGTGAATATGTGCAAAGCAGATGTCTAATTTCTAGTTTCCTCCAATAACTCCAGAGGTGATAGGGGCCTGAACCAGGTGTGTTTGAATGGTATCTGAAGATGAGAATAGTAGATAAAATTGCCAGTTGCTAGTCTGGAACCAGTTTTGGTTTGCACACACTGTTTTATTACGTTTGAGTGACTTTTCACTGATAAATTGAGGAAACACTACATTTGTAACAGTGTACAGAAGTTTAGGCCAACAACATCTGAATCTCCCTAGAGAGATGTCATGCTGAGTTAAAGCAATGTTTTCCAGCTCTGGAGTCATGGAGCTTAAGTCTAAAGACTGGAATAAAACAAACAACAAAAGATGCCTCATCACATCAATAGGGACTAAGAGAAGCTGTTGAAGGACCTCCTGTGCTTTAAAAGGTGGTGTTTTGTTTTCAGTGCTACATGCATTTTTCCAACTGTTGGAAAATAAAAAATGCTAGCAAAGCTGCCAGAGATGGCAGAAAGGGGTGGCAAAGTAGATAGCAGAGCAATTCAAGGCTACTGTAAGCAGCTTGTGTGGGAAAAGGCTGCAAGTGATACTTTGCAGGACAGCTGATAAGAGGGAAAGACTCCCTTAAGTTTGTTGAAGGAGGACAGATGGTAGAAGAGAGGAGAGCAAGAAGCAGCTGACAGAACCAGGTCAAACCAACCTGAGTGCAATTTAAACCAGACATACTGTTTAGCCCAGGAAAGCTTAGGTTAATTTTTCTAGCTTATTAGATGATCTGAGATAATGATTTAGTAGCAACCTGCTTGACTTTCAGCTCTTGTTGTCCATCTAGAATCTGTGGAAGTATTAGATGCCCGAGTTCTGCAAGTAGCTAATAAGAAGCACAATTAGAAATATCAAAAATTGTGGCTATGGCTACTTTAAAAACCTCGGTTTCCTGGAAGTCCTGTTCTGGCAGGGAAGAACAGACCAAAAGTTTTCTTGTGTGATTTCATCAGTACCATTTGTAAACTGAGGAGCTGGGTTTTTTTATGCACAGCACAGATCCATCCTGTAATGTGGAAGTTTTCCCTCACATTGTGTGTTGCAAGAACTGAGCAACCCCTGATAAACTGTGTTGCACCCACAAACAAATCAGAAGGCCTTGCAGTTCAGTCTTCAAAGGTTGTTTATTGTCTCTTATCATCTGTTTGAGACAAGGATAACACAGGCTCTGCACTCTTGAAAAACATCGGAGCAAGAGCACTGAGAGGCTCAAAATGTCTGAATTTATACAAGATAAGGTCACCAATTATTTGACACCACGTACTTTAAATGTCTATTGTTATTACTTTACTATCAATAATTAATTATTTGTCTATTCACATAACATTGGCATTGTGGCCAATTCTATCCAATAAGGTTGTGCTCTCAACACTGCAGAACCTGAGGTAGGTGAAGAAGAAGAAGGGAAACTGAGGCAATGCCCAGAATTCTCCATCTTGAATCCTCACTTACATCCATACCATATAAAACCCAAATATACATTTTTCACCAAGTGATAACTAATAACTAACTACACTACTATCTAATTCACATTCTGGTTGCTTCTAAGCCTATCTCAAAGCTCTGAAAGCTTTTTCCATGGACAGAGGTTAAAAACAGTGTTTTCCTGAGGGTCAGGAACTCCCAGGACAGGCAGAGAAATATTCCCTGTGTCCCTGATTCCCACACTGTAACACCTAAGCTGAAGCCAGACTGTTTTTTGAATGTGAAGCCGTTTGAATCTGCATCTGTGTGGCATTGAGAAGGACTACCAATTAGCTGCATCCCATTGAAGCAGCTATTCATTTTCACAGATACAATTTGATATGCCTGTTTGGACTATTTTGGGAAATTGCACCTGGTTTTCTATGCTGTCTTAGGTAATTTTAACAGTACATTTTGCTGAAGATCATGTTTTCTTGCATTTTATTGTATCTTATGCTGAAATTAGCAAGTAGTATGGAATAGCAAGAGTAGAGCCTGACAGCTGTTGCTTGGGCCACAGTGTTTGCACCATCTCTATTACAAGAAATTTTGCTCTGCAGACTCAGTCAGGTCCTGCAGTTCCAGCGTTTGGTATCAGCCATGTGCATGACCCGTCCTTCTTGAGCATATCTTCTGCTTCAGGTTTGTCTGAAAGGAATTCAGTTCATCTGCCTCAGGGCTTCTCCATGATATCAAATATTAGTAGGCACAACCAAGAAATTTACTTCTAAATCAGACTCACAATGAGACTTAAAATGATAACATAGGTCCATCTTTATATGCTAGTGCACTCCTGAATTAGTCCTCTGTGTTTGTAGATATCTTTCTAGTACCATTGATGCCTTAGGATTTTATAAGCAATACTACCTGCTTGGAAAAGAAAATAAATTTATTTATGTTGTTGAGAAGGTTTGCCTGCAAAAAAGACATCTTTTTACATTCTGAATTTTAGCACCAAAAAATGTGGTAATAATCAGTTCCATTAATAAATACTGGCTCATTAATTCATCGTTCAGGTTTCAATGACAAAGATGCTACTATAATTTGTGTAATATAAATGTAATATGCCTGACCTTGACTTCACTTTGAAAGAGAGCAAAATAAGGCTGACTAGTCTACTTGAGGATTTCCTACAATGATCAGTGAATGAGATCGTCCATGGTGGGTTGAAGTGACTGGCTGCCAGGTACTCACCAAAGCTGCTCAATGCCTCCCCTCCACCACTGGATAGCTTTTGCCCTTTTAATTCTCTCCCTTGTTCTTCAGTGGGGAGAGTGAGTAGGCAACTAGATGGGTACTTAGCTGTTAACTGTGATCAACATACCACAGGGGGAAGAGTGGAGAAAAATATATTTTGCTGAAAAATGTAGGCTTCCAAACTGTCTCTCAGTAAAATTAATTTCTTCATACAATCTTTTTACTGCTTAACACTACAGTGGAACAGATACTTATAGGGGATGCAAGAGGCCTATAGTCTCACACTAGAGCCTGGCCTGATGGAAAATTACACACAGAGCCACAGTAACTGTTTACTGGTCAGAAAGGAAAAGGAGCTTTAAATACAATGTCAAAAGCAACAGCAGAGAAGGTGTCTCACTTTGTTTTTAATTAAACAAACCTCAGTTTGAGGTGTTTAATTAAAGGGGAAGTGAATTCAAAGAGAAAATAAAATACATAAAAGAGGCAGCTGTCTCTGAGCACACTGCTCTTCAGTGTATGAAGGACCTCTGTGTAAGCAATACTGCCCGCACTCAGGAGTGCAGACAACTTCTTCTGGAAGAAGGCTTCAAGCAAAGGAGCAACATTACCTCTGACTAAACGCCATTGTAATAAGTATTTGAGAAGTTTGTTCATAAAACGAGAAATAAAGAGTTGAGTAAGATCCTGTGAAATGGACGAGTCTGATAACCAGAACTAACGGAAACTACTAGACATCCTGTAAAATTTAGTTGGCTTGAGTGCAAGTTGTGTATTCACTGCTTTAACTAAATATGGAATTTGTAACATTGCTGGTGTACTCAATGCTTCAGCCAAATATGGAGAAGCTTCGCAGGTTCAAGGACGAAGTTGTGAGGAAGAAGAGTGCCTTTCTCCCCACGACCACCAAAAGGCAGATTACGACCACCTAGCAACAGGGCACGCTGACGCAGAACATAACCAAAATGACGCAGAAGCCGGAATTTAGAAGACTATAAGAATCTTGTAGTTTGGGGGGGTCGGCGCGAGCCGTTGGCGGAGCACTGACTCCCCAGCCGCCCAGCGCTGTTTTTGCTTGTTATCGCTTGCTAAAATAAACCAAATTATATTAATCAGCAAAATTGGGTTCTTATTGATTTCTTCCCATAACACCATTACAGACAAAAGAGACTGAGGGATACAATTGCTTTGAATTAAAATACCCAGAATCACTGCACAAAACACAGCTATGCATATAAAATATGAAGAAAAGCATTATTTCTCAGTACTTTGTCTTTACATAAACATAAAGACTGGAAAAGTAAACAAATAGACAAGAATGAAAGCCAAGGAAAAAAACATATTGGATACTTACTTTTTAAATATTGGGAAATTGAATCAGAAGACAAAACATTTTGAAAGTATGGTTTGACTCTGGATCTCCTCAAGTTACTCTGGGGTGCATTTTACAGCAAACTCATTGCTGCAGATAGAAATTGATTCCTCCTCTGACTCTCCTTGTAGTGCAGGATCACTTGAGAATGAAAATCCATAATATGTTGATGGGTTCAGAAGCTGCACATAACCATGCCAACCAAAGTTGTCTTATAGGTGAGGTAATACACCTAAGTATAGAAAACAACTTGATATTTGGGACTAGACAATATTTTACAAAGTTGCCTGTTGCTTCTAATTTTCCCTGTCTGGAAAAGAGTGCTTCTTCCATTCCCATACTCCCATACCTTAGGTAAGCAACAAGCTGCAAACAATGTGAATGAAGTGCTCAAAAACTGGGCAACTTTCCCTTTTTGACCTCATACATGCAACAAATGAGGATGGCAAATCTCTTTAGCCCTGCATAATACTAACTTGGACAGTCAGAAAGATATTTCAGTATGTGCTTGTTTGATATTGGTTGATATTTAGGAAGAAGGAAGAAAACCATTCACAGGAATATTTTTCCTGAGAGAGGCTCATGGGAGCTTCCTCTGTGCCTAGAAAAGGCCAATAGATATCTTGTTCTAAGAACTGACAGCTTTGTAAACCATTGAGAAGCTGAGTCCGCATCCATGAATACATTTTAAAACCCAGGAAGATCCAAAAGTCCTCTACAGCTTCTGCCTTCGGAAGATTATCAGAGCTCTAGTGGGGCGGGCCTGGTCGGCTACGACCTGTGTGGCCTGGCTGGGCCAGGTCGGGCCGGGCCGGACGGGGCCGAACTGAACCGAACCCCAGTGGCTCCCGGGCGGGGATGAGAGTCCAGGAGGGCCCCAGCCAGAGCTGGGCCAGGTCACAGCTGCTGAGATCTCGTTAACACCAGGCCCTCGCTCCGGCCCCCCTGCCCGTGAAGAGACAGGATTCCCCCGGGCTCGGGGCCAGCCCAGCCCAGCCCTCCTCTCCCCACACTGCGGTCCCTCCAGCGGCTGCCAGGCAGAGAGAGAGAGAGAAAAGGGCCCAGCGAGGCTGAAATCCATCACTGTGACTGCTTCAGCCACTGCCCACAAAAACCTGCTGGCCTGGGTGAAATATTAACCC
>VWYI01026951.1:0-27324 GCA_013399455.1 Anthoscopus minutus
TTTAAATATATATGATACTTTCTGAATCCTTGTGAAAGAGGTACGGGTTTTTTATCAAAGCTCTGGGCTAAATGAGTAACCAACATTAGAAATCAGAGTTCTGAAAAGAATGTAGAAGTATAAGAGTAAAAACTTAACACCCAGACATATTTTCAAGTGCATTAGAGCACCCAGTTCACAGGAGTCAAAGAGCTGGAGGGCTTCAAAAACAGTACAAGTACCTATCACGCACATGGAAAAAAGCCCAGCCCTAAGAACAGGTAGGACACTGAAGGAAGATCATTTAGCTCTTGAAAGGAGATGCAGCTCCACACTTCTGAGTTCACTCTGCTAATCACCATGAAACCACCTCATCAACAAATGTATAACAGGTGAAAAGTTGCTATGGAGAGAATATTGGAACAAAATTGTTTTGTACATGTAATCTCTGGTAAATTCTGAAGATTGCTTCCATTCTGATCTCCATTCTCACACTTTTTTCTTTTCCCTCCCCACCAAAGTCAGGACTAAAATCCATCCCACCCTTTTGACTTCAACACTGGCTGCTCTATCTGATTCAGAAGAAGGTGGAGCTTCTGTCCCACTTCAGCAGGGGAGGTTGCTAGTTCAGGTAGTGATGGGTTCCTCCAACATCTTATAAGAAATTTATCAGCATGGTCTGAAACATGGGTTCAGAGATAGCTCCACGTCATGGGTTCAATTTGGTGCAATCTTATTCTCTTTCCAATGGGCCTTAAATCTTACATGGACTGCAAAAAGTCTTGAAAGAGAACAGATACTACAGAAACTTCCATTAAGGAAAAGCAAAGGAAGTGCAAAGAAAGCCATTTATTTGGGTGAAATACAAAATCAAAAGACAACCTCCTAGAACTGACATTCTTCTCTGGTTTTGCCTTTGACTGGCAGCACCTGAGTTTTCAATGTGGCAGTGTAGGAACAGACTTTGGAGCTTTGCCACCCACCTTGCCTTTCTTGACAGCCAGGTGTAATTTGTTTTCTTCTCAAAAACTCTGCAGCAGCCCCAGATCACAAGGTGGAGAAAAAACCCGCACATGAGAAGCTGGACCAGAAACACTGGGGTATCTTAAAGTCAGATGGAAGGTTTATCATGTCCTCAGATAAAGCATTTAAGCCTGTATAGCTCAAGCCATCAGGATTGCTCTTCTGCCTGAAGTTATACACCTGCCTGTGCATGTTAACAGAGCAAGACCTCAGGCACTGTTGTGGAGACAATTCCATGCACAGAAGACACAAAAACCACAAGTATCACAGCTCATTTTCCATTAAAATTGATTCATGTCTGTCCTTTCTCACTGAGGGCGTTTATGACACCGGTGACTCACAGGAAAACAAGGGCTGTGGAGGTGACCATGCTCATAAAACACTAAAACCTCTACTGACAAACAGGAATGGTGATAAATATGCTGTGCAAGAGGTATTGGATTTATACTGGGCAAATTAAGAAGGAAAAGCATCAGAGATATACATCTCAGAGCTACTTGAGCTGTAACAGAGCCTCACAGTAACTGGAAATGCCAACTTCTCTCCAGCATATTCTAAGCTAGCCTTGATCTTCACAAAGAATGCTAGCTGTTGGTACAGAGGATTGCAGCTCAGCTTTTTGCATAAAAATTCATGAGACGGTATCTATTTCAACTGTCTTATACAACAGTGAAGTGGAAGGGGAAAAAAAGTTTAGCCCTACAACTGAGACAGGATTCATTTTTAGTAATGATTGCAAAGCAGCGGTGGAAATTACAGATGCTACTTGGTTCACTATTATTTTGTAGCTTCTCCAGTAATCTTCAGTGATCATTTATAACAGCATGCCTGATGACTTTCAAAACATAACTGGAAAGGATACTTCTGTGGAGAGTATGGCTGCTCAGAGGAGAAATCAATCTCTGCTGCTCAGGGAGTAAGCTTCATGGGGAATATCCTAATGTGCAATGGTAGAAAGGCCCTGGCAAAACACAGTACAAGCAAGCCTTGCTTGTGTAGGGTAAGAAGAAGCTGAGGTGACCCAAAAAGCCCAGAAATGGCTTTAGGATAAAAAAATTACCAAGTAAATAAAAAAAAAATAACAGTAAAACAAGTAAACAGTGAAATTGCACTTTTAAAAAAGAATAATTACTCCTTGAGGATGAAGATGAATAAGGAGTTTGGTTAGAATTATGGAGTTCATGCATGACCTGGCAAAGCAGACATGTTACTAAGTAATGGCAACAACCACATTAAATCACTGGCTGCTCTGAGGCCCATGCAAGTGCATAGTGTGGTCCCCCCTCCACTCATTTTGGGTACATATCAGTGTCATGTGAGCCACCATATCACACCATCTGCAGGCTCAGCCAAGAGGCCCCAGACTGAACAGGAATGCAGAACTATCTCCTTTCAGTTTAAGGAACACTTGAAGTAAATACTTCCCCCCCAAAAAAACTCCTGAAACAGGCTATGGTAGAGGAAGCAGGAGGGTGTTTTAATAAAATTTATGTGGTTGCTAAGGTAGTTGAGCAATCATATTAGCTTTTGGATTCTTTGGTTTTCTGTTACAGCCTGTAGAATGAAAACAGAGTTCAAATTTACATTAAAACCACTCTGAAGCCCTAACAGCAAAGAAGACAGGCCAGGACCTCCTCTGTCCCTGATCCCACACCTGTCAGTCTCCTTGTGTTACAGCTCACCTCCAGCTTCCACCTGAGCTCAGCATCTCTTACACACCTCACTGAGGTCTGCCCAATTGCTCTGCAGCCCAGGGTCACTCTGAGTCACAGGCTCTGGCCAAACCTACATCTTTCTGGGGAGGTTTTTTTTTTGCTGCTTCATACACCACTACAGTGGTCCTGGCCATTCATTCATGTTCAAGACAAACACATGGTGTGCACACACATGCATATCCATTTCAAAGAACGTATTAAGTGCAGCCCCAGCTAAATTGCAAGGTGCAATTTAATACCAGCAATTAACTGTGCACATATTTTTTTACCAGTGAACTGCAGCAGCACAAGTGCTAGTAGTTAGATGTCTTTTCATATCGTGAAGTTTAAAAATAACTTTAGGGTACTTTTGTCATGGCAAATGCCTGCACAAGGTATTATTAGAGAAGTTGTTCACACAAGCTGCAGACAAAATCTGCACCATGATAGACAGTAGAGGCATCTGGGAAGTAAAAATGCCGAAGGGATTGAAAATATAACCAGGAAATATGCAAACATTTGCTTGGATTTTAACAATGTCTACAACCAGGACCGTATTCTAGTTCTATTCATAGCTGGCTCTCCATTTCATTTGCTTTAAAATTAAGGGGCAAAAACATCATAGGCAAAAAACTGACAATGGTGTTTGAACAGCACAATATTCATTCACTCTTTCCATTTCATCCTAGATAAGTAACTTGTACTGGCTGCTTTTCAACTTTGGGAGTCCTCCCAAGTGAGGCCATTAAAATACTATTTCTTACCAAGAAAAGGAACGTGGAGGGAAATGCACAGGAGCACGTGCAGGAATCCCCACCAGCTAATCACAAGTGAGATCCTTTGTCATTTTATCCTGGATAATTATGGGCTGCAAACCCGCCATGTATTAATGACTATCATGTGCACACAAATGAGTTTGCTGGAGTGGCACTGGTCCTACAGGACTGAATTCAGGATGGAAAGTGCTTGGGAACCCAAAACTCCAGCTCTCCTGTGGCTCCTCCATGTGTTGTGAGCAGCAGGAACGGGTGCAGCTGCAAGACACAAGGTTCAGTGGCAGGGAGCCAGGGCTGACCCTTGGGAGCCTTGAGCAGGGAGTGCGTGTCAAAACAGAGAGCCTGCAGGGAGGGAAAGGCAAAACCATCCCAACACTTCCATGTCCACTCCCACAGCTTCTCCAAGACCTTGTTCCCACCCACCTGAGCAGACCTGCACACCCTGTGGGCCCTGCCCATGCAGAACTGGTGGAGCAGGAGGTGTTTTAGCTGGCTGAAGTTCAAAAGGTTCTCTCCACAAGTGACTGACTGCTGCTGACATGGTGTCTGGTGCAAGCATGTATTTTGTCACACTTGAAGCATGTGGAAGCACTCAGAGGTGTATCTACATATTCTGTATCCAACAGGTGCAGAAAAAGGTCAAATAAAGACTATTTATAGTTGTAGGTACTGAGCAGTAACCAGTAGTGGTGGATAATGGTTAAGAATGTAGGTGGATAAAGCACCCTTTTCCTGGACCTACATGCTTGTTCCTAATCACTTCTGCTCATTAATGTCTTTCCCTCCTCTTCTGTATCTTCTGTATCTGTATCAGAGAATTTTGGCGTCACCTAAAACAGCCCCAGGAGCTGAAGCTCATTTTCTCACCAGGATGCAGATTTTCAGAACTCCCCAGAAGACAAAACAGAGTCCTTAACCTATGATTAAATCTCTGCATCAGTGGCACCCTACACTTCCAAAGAAGAGTTGGGCTTTTCTTCCTGGATAGGTCACAAGTGGCAAGAGGACAAAATGTGAGAGCAGCCACATCTGAATTGCAATAAGCAGCCCGCTTCAGCTGAAGGATACTAAAAGTAACACATCCTTCCATCAGGACAGCAGCCCAGGTACCAAATAGTTATCCAATGTAATTTCCTTGGAAGCCAGTACGACCTGGAAGAAAAGCAAAACTATTGGACTCAACACAAAAAGACAAACCAAACCAAATAAAATTAAAATAGCAAAACAAAACAAACCCCAAACAACAAACAAACAACAACCAAAACCCAAAACCAAACCAAAACAAAAAACCCCAAAACAATAAACAAAAAAAATCACTCAAAAAACCAAACACAAATCCACAAAAAAATCCCAAACAAACAAAAAATCCCCACAAAAACCAAAACAAAAAAGAAAAAAACCCAAACAAACAAAAGAAAAACAAAAACTCATCCGCAGTTTAAACGCTATGCCAAAGCTATCCTTTTTATCATGAATCTCATGACACTTGCTGTTTTCTTGAAGTCCTAGCTCAAAAAGGAATGAAAGAGTTTTCATTTCTAATTAAAAAAGTCTTTCTAGAGTTTGGTCATGACAAATAGATAGATAGATGGCCAAATAGACAGACAGACAGATAAAACCAGAATGTTCTCTGACAGATTTGAGAAATAATAAACCAAAATACAGGAATGTTCTCCATTACTAAAAAATAAAAACAAAAGTAAGTTAATTTTTAATGTGATTGTGTGATTTTTTAGGAATCTCAATTTAATTTTTGAAATTAAATTTACAAAGTTGAAATCCTCTGCCAGAAATATTCTGCCTCCCCATGGAATTCCACAGAGCCAATACCTTGCTCCTTCTCAAATGTCATCTTGAAACTCACCCTGGAGAGCACAAACCCTTGTCCAAGCTGCACATGCTCTACCAGGTTGCCTGTAAAGATTCACTGGTACCTTGAATTCTACTGTCTCACCTTGAATTCTACTGTCTCACCTTGAATTCTGCCATCTCATCTTGAATTCTGCTGTCTCACCTTTAATTCTAATGTCTCACCTTGAATTCTGCCATCTCATCTTGAATTCTGCCATCTCACCTTGAATTCTGCTGTCTCATGACTCCTCCTCTCCTGCCTTACACTTGGGTGTTGGTGAAAAAGTCACAGTCAGGTTACAGCAACTTAAGAAGTTGACAGTAGGTGAAACATCAGTGGTGCTCACACCGTTCCCATGTGGAAGCTGCAATGAAACATTAATTTTAGCTGGCTTAACTGACAGGTGAAACTGTGCCATGAATCCTTGCAGTGGTCACACACTTCAGCAGCAAGATTTAAGGTGCTGCAGTTGTTGCACGTGCAGAAGTTGTTCCCACTCCTGGCTGATATGTGCTGACATATTTCCAGCACCATAGCTGATGTGTGACTGGACCTCTCTGCATCTTCACTGGGGCCTGGAGCACCACCTCCTTGAAGAAGATGCAGAAATCTTGAAATACACAAAGCCATGGCCTTAAAACTAATGGGGTTTTCTGGCAGGAGTGAACAGAGGAAGGGTAAATTCATAATGACACAGGCCCTGTTGTGGTTTGGAAATTCCATTCCAGCCTTCTCTGTTTTCCTGATTGGGCTTACTGCTGTTAAAACTGTAATTATTCACACAGTTTGCAGTACACTGTAGATACCCAGAGCACCTTGTGTTAATATATTACGAAGGAGACACAAAAAAATGCCATCTCCATATTCATAGATGAACCCTGCAAGTGAATTGCTGACAGAAAGTTTCCTGGGGTGGAAAGAATGGAGAAGTTTCTGTTTTATGGGTTGCCAGAGGGAATAGTTTCTAATGCACAACTTGTGCATTTGCTGGAAAATGAGCACAGTCCCAAAAACAACACCCTGAGCTCAAGGTTTTCCATTATCAAGTTGTTTTTATTTTATTTACAATGCAAACAAAAGTGCTGATTATCATGATTAAGCACTCTCTAAGAGAGATGGAAGCAGTAAATAGAGTAGGCAATGAGACAGAGGGACTTGCCACCACATCCAGGGCACAGCATTTCTGCAGGTTTCAGATATTTTGGGAATGATGTTCCTTTTCCATGCATGTGCACCTAGACATTTCTTGTAACTGATAAGAGGCCCAGTATCTGACTCTCTCTTCTTCCTTTTTGTGGACTTCTTCAAATCTGTAGACATTTTTAGGATTTTTTTTTTCTTTTTAAATAGTGATTTTGCAACATCTGGAGACCATTTAAAACACTCTAGATTAATATAGCCCTTAGCTAAAATGCTCATGCAGAAATGATAAGAACTTTGCAGAGGTGGTACTCTCCAGCCTTATCTTGCCAGGTTTCACCTGTTTGGGTCAGGGTCATGTCTGAATCAATAGTCCCACCAGACGTTGTGGGGTTGTTTGGCACAAAATAAGGTAGAAAGCAAACATCCTCCACCACTTCTCACCACTAACATCCTCCTCGAATCTTTCATGGGGCTCCCTGACGACAATTTGGGCAACAATTGCCCTGCCTGAATTCATTGTTAAGTGCCATTAACCATATACCCTTCCAGGTGATCCTAATCTTCTTGGTGGGAGGAAAGGCACTCCTCCGGGAACTGCCAGAGCAGGCTTGGAGGAAGTTTCACTGACTCCACTGGTGAGCAGAAGCTTTGCTGCCTCCAGCCCTCTGGGACCACAAATATTACTTGAAGGTGTTACAACTTGCCTGAGAGCTGGGTTCATTGCAGTTGTGTTGAGTTTGTGTGGCCAGTTTTTGGTAGCCACATTCTCACTTCCCCTGTGGCTGGACAGGGGAGAGAAAATATAATGAAGAGTTCATGAACTGAGATAAGGGCTGGGAGAGATCACTCACCAACTACTGTCATGGGGAAAACAGGCTGAATTAGAGATATTAATTGAATTTGCTGCTAACAAAATCGGAGCAGGGTAATGAGAAGTAAAACAAACCTTTAAAAACAGCTTTCCCCCACCCTTTCTTCCTGTCCAAATGGACACAAGGATACAGGGAATTGAGGTTGGGTCAGTTCACATGATTTTTGCTCCAGCTGCACAGGGAGAGGAGTCATTCTCCTGCTGCACTGTGGGTCCCTGCCACAGGAGACAGTTTTCCACAAGCTGCTCCAAGGTGAGTCCATCCCTAGAGCAATAGTTCTCCATGAACTGCTGCCATGACCTGCACAGCATGTGCTCTTCTCTCCACAGGGTCACAGCCTCTCTCAGGCATCCCCCTGCTCCAGCACAGGCTCCTCCAGGGGCTCCAGAGGCACAAATCTTGTTGTTTTGGCTTTTTTTTCTCTTTATTCATTAGAGACTGATGATTGAGCAACCATGCAGGATAACATGTAACTGAATCACAGGAATCCTCCTCTACAGTCAAGTGTGATAGTGTGAGAGAGAACAGACTGGATCAGAAAGGAAAGCCTTGAACTAAAGTTCAGGAATTTTTCAAGGACACGGGTAATCTGGCTTCAAGTTCCCAGGTTTTTGTGGCCTTGGTCATTCAATATGTCATGGCTTGACCTCTACAGCAAAGGCACCTGGCAAAATGATAAGGAAAATTAAAGAGAAAACAAGGAGAATTTGCTAGGGGGTAGCTCTGCCACTCTGGCGGCATAAGGACATTGGTCAACAGGATTTGGAAGGGCAGGAATTCCAGACTTGAGAAATCATCAAAAGCAAAGTAGTCATTTGTAGTCTACTTGCAATTGTTTTTCCTGGCAGCTTGAAATTCACACAGCTGCTGTTTTTAGTTTTGAGGCAGAAAGTGCCACTGCCTGTGCAGGTTTCAGCTGGAATTCGAAGCCATCCAGAAAACATGAGGAAGAACTCAGCCCACCACTGTACCAAAGCTGCCTTCAGCTGGGAACAGCAAATGTGGTCCCATGGGTGGGACATCTATTGGCAAAAATAACCCTGATGAGAAATTCTGCCATTTCCATAAACTCAGGATGATCTTGAACCACTCTTGACTCCCATCAGTCTGGCATATTCAGAAACCTGTGTGGGAACATTATGTACGACAAAAGTCATGGTATGTAAGTATTTACCACAAATATCCTTTCTTACAAGGATTTTGTGTTAATAAGAGTATTTTTTTCCACTAAACTTGAGGAGAACAGAAACAGAAATTTAAAAAATGGCATAATGTACTAACTGGAATACAAAATAAAGAATGCATTTGAGATCTCGTAAATGTGGCAAAAAATATATATATTTATCTTTTTATTTTTTTTAGAGATTAATTTATTTTGTACATACATGCTAATGTGGTATTAGCATTTGTATTAAGGACACCTGAGTGCCCCAGCTGAGGCCAGATCCCTGTGGTGCCACGAACTGAACACACCCAGGGGTTAGAAATCATATTAGTTCCTTTCTTAGGTGTTCTCAGACAAATAAATAGGAGAAACACATATTCTCATTTTACAGTCAGTCAAGTGAGGCACAAAGAAAATAATCACCATTCACAGAGCCTGAAGGACACACTAGTGTTTCTTAGTCCTACACCTAAGTGGTAGGCTATTCTTCCTTCCATATCTTTTCTTTGAGATTCTTCACATTTTGTTAATTAAATACAAGTGACAATAACTTCAGTCATGATCAAAAAGAGTGCACGTGTTTTCCTTGCCATAAAGGGACTCTGTTGTTCATCAGCTGTAGGGCACATCTATGCATTTTTCCCAGGCAATTGTCTTCCCACTGAGCGGTGTCTCAGTTCTGTCTTTATAACTTATATAAAACATGAACTGAAGCCACTGCTCTTGTTCTTAAACTGGCCATAATCTCTCCCCACAAAAAAAAAAAAAAAGATGGCCATTTATTTGTAGAACTTGGCCAATAAAGTTCTGTTTTCCAAAGAGGATGTGAAGAGTGAGTTCCCCCCACGAAGCCTCTGGGTGTGTTCCTGGGCAAGGCTTTGGCAGATATGAGAGAGGAGATGAGTACTGTGAAAAAGCCGAAGGAAGTGGGAACCTGTCACTGACTGCTCCAACCAGCAGAGCAGTTCTATTGACAGATACATCCAAGTGCATATTTGTGTATGTTTGTGTGGAAACTGGGGACCCTGTCCAAGCCAACGGTAAGGAAAATACAGCTGGATCCAGTGCACAGTGTCTCATTTCCAAGCATAGTCTGCAGATTCCAAAAAAAGCAAAGCATAAGAAGAAGTTCTTCCCAGTGCCCATCTCAGATTGCTGGAGACACGAGTAGAGAAGCTGCAGATATAGACTAAAATTATCTGAAAGAAGAAATCCCCAGTAAGTTCCATGGCCCTTTGTTAAGGTCTCCAGGGAGCAGATGATCAGCAGAGATAACATTGTGAAACCATACAGCATTTCCTCTCTCTCTGTGTTACATATTTAGCAATGTACCATCAGGACTGCAGAGGACAGCATTATTTCTTGATTATACAATATCATGTATCTATTCAAACTATTCTGTGGAAGACAGGAGCATAATACATTATAAAACTATTTATTTTTCTGCCACTTCCAATTCTTTTCTCCAGTCACCCCCAACTCATTGGTTTCAACATCCATGATACATGAACTTCACTTCAGCTTTCATTCAGAGATATCCACTAGAGGACTTTTCCAAACAGGAAGTTTGGTTACAGCAGCAGAAGAAGCGCATTCAGATCCACATCTGAAATTTATTTTGTCATAAAATTAATTTTTTTTTTTATTTTAAGGAATAGAATTTCCCTCCAGCTTTTCAAGAAAATTCTTAACATTGTTTTGCTTCATTACAGATAAACATGGGCTTTGGCTAACTGAGGTATAAAGGTTGTGATACATAACCTGCTGCTGTTCAAATCACTGGACACAATCCCAAGACTCAGGTGGAAATTTGCATCTTTCAGACAAATCTTCCTTCTCCTAATGCTGTTTTTCCTCCTTATGTATTGAACCAGTGACTAGAAAATGTAGGAAAACAAAACCCCAACAAAACAATAAAAAGGTTCTTGACTGACCCAGCAGAGGAACAGACATTCTGGCACTTTTCCAGCAGCCCTGACATCAAGGTTATTACAGGAATTCAATCACATGCTTTACAATTAGAGCTCAGGTTATCAAAATTACTGGCTTGTTTTTCACCACATCCAAGGTGAAAGGTGACAGAAAACAGCAAACTAACAGAGGACTGGTAAATACAATTGTCAAGCATATGAGCAAAGCGCAACAATTAAGAAATGGCCATTGGGATTAGGGTCCTCAGCCTTACCTAAGACCTCTGACAATGGAGCTGAAGCATGACTGACAGAGGATCATGACTGCCCTGTTTGGAGCTTGGATTCTGTAAAGCCCCTCACCAGAGGCCTGACACAAAAGTAATTAAATACATCAGACAGAAAAATGGCATGTCCTTCACATTTGGGGCCACAGACACTACTCATTGTTCCATGACACACATGCAATGATGGGGGAAAAAAATACATTAAGGAGCTCAAGTATAGCCAACATTATAAAACTCTGATTTCAGTGACAATCCTTCAGGCAGACACTAGAAAGAGTTAAAACGGCCCAGTAATTCCACATTCTTCTCTGTCCACCTCCTAATTCCATCACCTGCTGCCATACAGAGAAGCTCAGGTTAAACGATTTGATCATGCCTCCTCTGTCCAGGGCAATTACACAGGGAAGTAGGAAGGTGTTGGGAATTTTCCTAGTGCCAGCACGGGGTGAGACCTCTGAGCTGTCCGGGGCTGTTCCCTCACCCCGGGCCGTACAGGAATTCAGGAGCTGGATGAATTGGATGCCAGCAACACAAATTCAACCCATCAGGCAGCACAAAACAATAGGCAAACGCCTGCAAGGGCTGTGAACAATTTGAAGAGTGAAAGGAGGGTGCAATCTCCCAAGACTGTACTTAGTTTTGTTTATCATCAATGATTAACCCTGCTCTAATTTACACCCCGCTAAGCACACCCGGGTCACAATCCGTTTGTGTGAGGAACAACACAGGATTCAAGATCCAACTCTTGTTTTTCATTCCTTTAAGCAACAGCTGACATAAAGTCTTGTTCCAGATTGTCTCTTAACAGCCTGTGGAGGGATCATGTATTCTGGGCACCAAACCAGCATCAACACTCCGGGTGGGGATGGATGGTGAGAGGAGAAAGACAAGTGGAAGTATGAGTATCTTGCCAAAACAAAACAGCAGAACTTCCTGGCTTCTCCCCAGTCTCCACAATTTATTGTCCTTCTCAAAGGAAGGTGGAAAGCCCAGAAAGGAGGATTCTTGCTGATCCCTGACCAGGTTGTCCTGAATGCTGGAGAAAGGTGTGCTTGTCCTGGTTGTGCAGGAACGGGTAATTGTATCACACAGCACAGTCAGCGGGCACATTCAGGGAATATGCCACTTAGGAAGTAAAGAAGTTGCAGGCAGCAGTAAGTTGAGCTATTTGCACAACCTACCTAGGAAGAAATAATACCTTTCTTTGTGCAGAAGTACAAAAAATACATGGTAACACAACGGAAACATGCTCTTAAGTAAACAAGTGTTGAAAAAAAGCTGTTATAAGAATGCAATGGTTGGGCATTCAGGTTAATGCACTTGCCAGGGTTTCTACAGCAACACAGTGAATTAACTTTCAATCATGATGAAATAGACTTCTGTTTTGACTATGTAGGAATTCAATTCACATGTCTTCCACTCTGCAGCTCGCTCACTTTCCTTGACTCTTTTCAGGGGAGAAAGAGAGAATGAAGGAGGCACCACCCACCATCCATTCAACCTGACAGTGTGGCTGCTAAAGTGCCCATGTATGGACTGACCACTTCACCGCGCCTGCAGCACAGCTGCTACCTTCTAAAGGTGAATCTGCTGCTGTACAGTGAGCTTGGGAGACGCTGAGTGCTTCAGGGTCCTGTTGGCTTCAAAAGGAAATCCAGTATTTTCTACAACCTTCGTCCACTCCAGGATCAAGATCTCTAAGAAGAAGTTCAAAACACTACTGCAACCCACGTCTCACATTTAAAACTGGGCCTCTGTACCATTTTTTAGGATGCTTTGGACATTCTCCTTTGCCTGCTCTCATGTGTTATGTAGAAGAAGCATAACTGGTTTATTAATGCTAGCTTCAAAGTCACATACACATGCATAGACACACTCTCAGACAAATCCCTCTCTCTATTACAATAAATATCTCATAAAAAATTACATATCTTGAATATATTCAGCAGCAAAATAGCAGCTGTTGCATAGTTTGAGGGTTTTTTTATTTTTAACTTATTAATATGCTGATCAGATTCTTGTAATCAGAAACAAGGGACATTAATCTCATAAAATATGTAAACTGTATTTTATCTGGAAAAAAAAATCAAAACAAAACAAAAAAGGAAAATGCCAAAGCTGTAGCTTCTTTCCTTTCTTTCCTTTGTTTAATGAGGTGAGAAGACATCTGCAGGTGGAGTTGAAAGTGACTACAGGTTACCATCCCAGGCTCAGAGCAGTAGATGAGAGATCAAGAGAGAACAGACAGCTTCTGGTCCAAGGCTTAATTTTTCTCCTGATCAGTGGCTGCTCTGAGAGCAGTTCTGAGCCACAGTTCATGTGAATTTGGTGGGTGGAGAATAATGTTTAGAAAAGGTATCCCTTGCAAAGAGAGACAAACAACAACCTCAGGGATTCAGGTCAGGACCTGTAAGGAGAGTGGGACCCTTTTTAGTGACTACTATAAGTATTTTATAACATCACTAGACAAGGAGAAGAGGGGCTGGCCTTCTCACTTGCTGCCATGGACAATTTCTTCAGAAGCCATGCCAAAGTTTGCCAAGGAAAGAGGCAAAGGCAGGAGCCATGAATTGGCAGGGAAGGTATTCAGGTTTGAGCATCAGCGCTTCAGGGACTTTGGTATCAAATCTGAGGTGTTTTAAACAGACCTGATAGGGAACAAGAAGTTATTTGGTGGTTTCTGAAAATTCTCAGTTTCCACTCAGCAAACTGAACAAGATAAAAAACTTGGGTCAGTTATGCATTTAGTTAGTGACCAGTTTAGGAGAAAAAACTTGAAAATTCAGAACCAAACAAGACAAAAGAGCTGCATTTTCAAATTAGACTCAACAAATGTTTATATTTTATTGAGATGAGGACATTGAGCTCTTTAGATGTTTTTACACTTTAATCAATATTGTTCTGCAGGTTCATTAAAAACAGGAGTAAATGTTTCAAAAACCGGAGTAGGGAGAAAGCAATGCAAAAGATACATGAGTTGGATCAGCTAAGTTGTTTTCTAGAAATGAAATACAATTAAAAATAATTGTGTTTTCTTGGGTTTGCCATACATCTCTTCAGAGGAAACACCATTGTGGCAATCACTACAGCCACCCAAGAGATACCTTCACACTAATGATTGTATGAAATCTCATTTATAATGAGCCAGTAGGATCTGTTGTCTAATCTTCCATTAACAGATCCAGTCACATGAAGTTAAATCTAGTGAGGCCAGTCCAGTTATATGCACAAAAAAACCAGAATAACCTTTTCAGAAACTTGGAGGAAACCAGCTAGTTAACTGGTTCACCAACCAAACAGAGTTGGTGAAGTTAGCAACTAAAACTTTTGCCTTGATTTTTCCAACTGGAAGAGTGTCTGCAGCTGCAGCTTTTTGTTTGTTTCCACCACTAAGTTGCTGTAAATTAGTTGCAAACTGTGCTTTAGATTTGGAATACATACCAGAATCTGAATATAAATTTTATATCTGAAGGAAACTTCTGGTATAATATCCCTGCACAAAAGGAAAACCTTGAGAAAGATGCCCCAGGAACCACAAATTCTGTCTGAAATAAGGAGACATTTTTGCTAGGGAATTATTTTGGCAGAGTGTCTATAGTGCTGTATTAAATCCAAACCTACCTACCCTTAACACCTTTAAACAGATACATTTAGGAAATTTGGGATTTGTTAGAAGCCAGATGAACACATAGGGGAAAATACCTCTACAAAACCTGTGTCCTGCCTCTTTCCTCAGGAATCTGGTAGCTGTCAGGAATCGGGGATAAGGAATTGTATTTGCCTTTGGTGTGTTCTGCCATCCTTATGTTCTGTCGTGTGGATGCAAATTGTGAGTCGTGGTACAGCTGAGAGAGGAGCTTAACAGAAGGTAGAACCAGTGCCCCTGAGGACAGCCAAAGATGCAGAGGCAGCCCTGGGCTCTTCTACAGGCAACAACACAATAGCTTCTGTAGTCAAATAAAAATTCAGGTTATTTGTCAGTCAAATAACAGACTCATACCTGCTCATGCTGTAGTCAAAATGTAGCAGTTTCACCACTGAGCGCCCCACACTGACCTCATATTTTCCTCTGAACCAGGACTGTAGCCATAGGAAGAAGATAACTAAAGGATTAAGCTGAAGTGATAAAAATTTGAAGTGGATTTTTATTTTCCTTTTTGGTGCATTTTTGTAGAAGATGGTTTACATCTTATAGCCTTGCTAGGGAGATCATTTATCCAGTATGGTCACTGAAATGGAAGTCAGAAGACATTTATGAGTTCTGTTTGCATATTTGCTGTTTCTGTCCTTCTTTACAGGATGCTGGTCAAATTTGTAGAATATAATGCCAATATTGACCCCAGAAAGAAAATGTTCTCAGTTTGCAAATCTTTGGGAAAACCTTGGTAGGTCAGCAAGTAAAAGCACTCACAGGACGGTAAGAAGCATTTAGCCTCAGACCTTGGGCTGCCACTTGCTGCTTTTACACTGATGAGTTCCAGAGCTCTTGCATGAGATATGACAACAGCTGGATAATTCCAGTTCAGGTGTTGGCCCATCTGCAACCTCTAAGGTTACAAGCTGTACAAAGATGCTGAAGCCTTGCTCAGAAAGACTGAGAGCTTGAAAAATCCAGTGCTTACTGATAAGGCAGATCTCTGCCAGCCAGACCCACCAAACAGTCTGACAAATGTTACAGATGACTTGTGAAAAACAAAGCACTGGAGCCAGCATAAGAGGATTGCAGGAATGATGACCTCAGAGTGAGAAGAGTGATCTTCCTGCACAGACATTTCACAAACTGATGTCCAAACAGCAACTTTTAAAATGTTTTTGGACATCAGCTAGGAAAAAAATGGTTTGGCAAGGAAATTAGATTCAAAGGAGGTGGGAAGCAACCTAGAAATACATTATTCGTGAATCAGACCAGAGAACTGGACACTGAGCTCTTATTTTCTGAGTGCCAACATGAAAAAGGAGGAAGGAAACTACAACTACAGAAATGCCATTCATGTATTCCTGGCTCAAGTAATTTCCAGGCCACTTGTCTGCTTTGCTGGTGTAACTGGCTTGGTCCACAGCAGAAAAGTGGTTTACAAGGTGTTTGCTAAATCAGATGATTATGAGAATCGAATGAAGGTGCAGAATTTCACAAAACTGAAGCAGTATCAAGTTCCTCAAAGTTACAGGTACTCAAGAGGTCAGTGGAGAAGAGGCAAGCTTTAGTGTCCAGGACAGAGACCCAGGTAACAGAGACTGATAAATTACAAAATTTTTGCACAGCTATGGGAATAAAACACATTCCTATTTCCTCAAAAAATGTAACAAATGGGATATTGAAAAACTAAACTGTATGACAGTGCTCTTTGCACATCCCGTGTAAGCTGCTCATCTTTGAACTCACCAAAGACCTTGATGAAGGTGTAAAATGTTTAAAATAATGTCCTGCCTTCTGTGCTTGAAATAAAGGATACTAATCAGCCCAGCAGGCTTCAGCAAGGAAAGATGGAACTCTTGACTCAGATTCATAAGATTGACTAAATTTAATAATATGGCACAGCACTCTCCCTTGGGCTTGTTGCATACACAAGTCTCTGTGTCTCTTTTGAAGTGCCATGCTTTTATAACATATAAGGAGAGCAAAGGACTTCAAAACTTTCAGAAGTATTATATATATATATTTAATTTGGACAAACACAGGAGCTTTCTCTGCAATCCTTCAGAAGCTGCAGAAGTTAACATGCCATCTGGATGTCCCTGAAGTGCAACAACAGAAACTTAGCAGCTGCTGTTATCAGCCTTTTGCACCACAAAGGCAAAATTCAGGCTTTGGACCAGAAATAAAATGTATGTATTTCTTGTCACTCTTAAGACATTCCAGTCTTAATCAAGGGCAGTCACACAGAGGTATTTGGAGATGCAAACCTAACCTGCTGGGTCAGAAGTTGAGAGTGGACAGCTAGTGCCAAAGACAATGGACAGGAAAGGAATGGCTGCGTCAGCAGTGCCCAGAGCTGAGCCCAGGCTCACGAAATGGCCCTGTGCCTGTGCTGATCACACCACTGTGGATTTATGTGTCTGCTACAGAATCACAACTGCATCAAGCTGTAGCAGCTGTAGATCTATATAATCAGAAGGGCTGAGAAGGAGGAGGTGAGTATGAGCCTGCTTACAGGTTTTGAGAAGAGGGAATATCTTCTCGATGCTGGAAAAATAAAGCTAAAGACATCACTAGCAGAGGCAATAACGTGCCCTCCCTTAACAGGCATTTTTAACCCACAGAACTTCTCGTCCTCAGATAGACATCTCAAGTAGGTCACTGGCTTGTGCCCTAGAAAGATTTATTCCTTTCTTTTGCCTATAAAAAGCAACCCAGATGATTAGCTCAGATTTAGACATCTAGAATTAAGTGAGCTGAGATGCTCTCATCATAAGATACGATTATTTGTTTTGTTATTTAAACACGGAATAAAAACACTATGCTTGCCTGAAGAATCACTTTCTGCCTGGCAAACAATTCTGGTGTTACAATGTCTGCATTGTAAGATGGTTTCCTTAGGCACATGAAGACTGCACATACCTCAGCACAGCTGTAATTCATTGAAGAGCACCACATCTGAGCAAAGTCTTCAGGGGTAAGTTATGCTAAAAAGCAACATTAGAACCTACTCCCCAAATTGTACCAAAAGCTGAAATTTTGGTCACATTGACTCTGCATGATTAAAGTATAGAAAAATTGTCCCTTAGCAAGGGCTGTAACTTCAGACCTCTGACTGCTGCAATTTGCTGCATCTCCATTGACTCCAGCAGGACTCTGCTAAATTACCCTGCAATGAATCTGCCTGCTCCTACCAAACTGGAATGCTCAGCTAATTATCAGAACACCCACCTTGCTTTACATCACAGGTGCAGCTCTAGTTCGTGGTCTGAGAGTCCATTCTTCCACAGGAATTCTTGTACAGCCTTGACAGCAACAGACACATTTGGCTGGTCAAATACTCCAGCTGTTCCACTGGCAAATACTCGCTCATTTCTGTAATCATTTTATGTTTTTTAAAAACTTTCATTTGACTGGGTGTTTTGTTTGCAGTATTGTCTAATGAACAGCAGAGGATGCACAAAGAATATGTGGACTGAAGAGTACGAGGTGTCAGGTACCCTACAGGGCCCTGTGCAAAGCCAGGTTCCAACACCTTGAACACCAGAGGCACAAGGAAATTCTGGTTGCTGCTCCACGTTCATACACTCCCCAATGGGATGGACAAAACTAAATAGCAATACTTTTCCATAATTGAGTCCTTTACATCATTTTATCAGTGTTAACTGATGCTTCTTGCCATCCATACAAACACCTGAATGCAGGCAAGTTTTCTCTTAACACAAAATCTACCTCGTGCAAAACTTAACACAACCTGGTTTTTTCTTAATTTTGTGGGTGTTTGAAGTAGGCAGTAAGCTTGTCTTATTAGTCAGTCATTGGTTGTCATCTCTCTGATTGCAGGCCAAAATATTAAATTCAAGGGGTTTCACCAGGATAAAAAAAAAAAAGCATAAACAGATGAAATATCAGCATGACTTTGTTCAACTTCATGGTACTGAGCTAGCAAAGAAGCTGTCCAAAGTGATAATTTGGTGAACCTGAAAACAAGACATCATAAAAACTTATGGGTCAAATAATCAGGAAGGAAAAACCACTTATCTCATTGGAACCTTGGCTACCCACAGGTATGTCTATGTTTAAAAGGGCAATTAATTTGTTTCCCGTGTTTGACAGCTATAAGGAAGCTAGCAAGGATGTCCAAAAGGAAAATAATATCATGAATTAGCATGGGGAAATCTGCAGCTTGTTGTTTATTCAAAATTTGATCATGAATAGCCTACAATTTCAGGTTTAGACAGCCTTTTTTTTTTTTTTTTAACTTCGGATGTTATTTCTACCTTAGCATATGGATGTGAAATCTGGAAATCCATCAGAAGTACAGGCAAGTGTCTAAACACCTTCAAAAGCAAATTGCTAGAAAAATACTTGATATTACAAGGAATTAATTTATGAAAAATGCCAAGATTCCTCAGACAATCAGTCTTAAAAATTATCAAGTAAGAAAATAGAACTATCTGGAGTATGAGCTAATAATTAAATCAGAGCATCTGCCATTGCAAGTGTGTTATGAAATGCTGTGAAAAGGCACATACAAAGGACTTTAACTGGCAAAATTGTCAGAACTTCACAGCAGAGAGGCTTTGGAAATTGCATCCCATCACTGAAGTAACNAGGACCCAGATTCAAATTGTGGAATAAAAAAATCCTCAGAATCTCCTGTTTTCTCATAAGAAAACAAGCTTGTAAGGACTTACAACTCATACACAGAGAGAAAAGTCTTAAAATTTTTTTCTCACCAGGCTTACTGGCAAAGTTAAGGGTGAAATATGTTCTCAGAAACATTGATTAGCTCACAAGTCATTTGTGAATAGAAAAGCAGCAAAACCTGTTATTTGCAATGAATATCTTTTAATTTGTTTCTAATGCCTACTTTTTTACAAATTATAATATTTGCCCATTAATTGAATAATGGACATTGTTTTGTTTTGTGGTTTTTCTTAAAAAAAAAAGTCAGTAAAACCAAAATGTTTCTGTATAGCAGAGGTAAAATAAAAAAATAGAGCTTATTGTTCTGATCTGGAATGGCAATTAAACTAAAAATCAATTACATTTCTTCTAAATTGATCACAGATGTTAATATTTTTGTTTTGGAACTTCTATATCATTGGTTATTCTGAAAATGCCAAATAATCTAACTTTTCCCTCCCTTCCTAATAAGGAGTGAGAACACTTCTCTTTATTAATTAAATGTTGAAAATATTGAGATTTATACAGGCAGACTTGGCAGCCTCTTCATGTTTACTTGGACTGTGAGGTATATTTTTATATGTAAAATACCTCTGTATGTAAACCTTTGTTTTTTTAACTAAATCTGTTTTATTAGACATGGATCAGACACTGGTAATGTCAGAAGACCTATTCTCTCACCACTTAAAGTTGTGTAAATTGGAAATAGTCACTGAAATCGGCGCAGTCACAGAAATGTAAAAACTGCAGGAGGAGAGCAAGGTCCAGGGTGTTTGAAATATCTGAGGCACATGAGTAAAATCACTCCTGCCAGTCAACAACTCCAGATCAGCCCTGACAATTAGGCTGGAATTGTATTTTCCTCCTGCAGCTTTGTATTAGTTTTTCATTGGCAATATGTTTCACCCACATCATTTGTTCCTTTACAAGTGCATTTTGTCACTGCCAGTTGTCAGTGGGTCTGCTCTGCAGAATTCAGACCCAGATCCCAATTCAGCTCGTGTTCCATTCTGCCCTGAATGAGACTTCTGGCTTGGACTATCATGTAATTGAGAGCAAACCACAGCATGTAGATTTGGACTCAGGTCCAGCCTCTGCTCCCATGGAGTCTGGTATTGTTCTGATTCCAGGGTTTGGTTCCAGGCTTCTTGTAATTTGGGCTATTTAATATCTACTAATCTCTTGTTTTTATATGTGTGTGCGCGTATGTGTGTCTCATTTCAGACTTCAGGAACATATTTAAAAAAGAAAAAAAAGAAAAAAGAGCCAAACCCAAAACAAAACAGAGAGAATCTAACAAATCTTTACATATTCTTTTTTCCAACATCAGCAGATGTAGGGAAATGACAGATTTAAGAAAAAAAAAAAAAAGTGTGTGGGAAACAGCTGCAGAGTAGTGTTTAAACACACAGGAGCAAACAAAGGCAGCCAGCGCTGCTGTGAAGAGCGAGCTTCCATCCTCAGGACGGCAAAGCGCTTCCTGAAACCATCTGGGACAAAGGAGCATCCCGAGGATGCTCGCAGCCTCTCCGACCTGCCCGGGGCTCCGGGGAGATGCGGGCACACGCTCCAGAGGCTGGGAAGGAGAGGCAATTCCCGCTGCCTGCAGCCGTGGTCACGCCTGCCTGGCGAAGGAGGAGGACGGGAGCGGGTCACAAAGGATTTCCTGCCCACAGCAGGGCTTTGTGCTCTTTGTGAGGTGCGCAGCTCCCGCTCCGCTCCCGCTGGAAGCGGCTCCTCCTCCAGCGCCCCGCCATCCAGGGAGCTGGTGGCGAACGGGAGGGGAACCAGAGAAGAGCTGCGAGGACAATCAAAGCGCCGAGAAACGCGCCTGGTGGCTTAAATAAATCAAGTCTTTCTCTGTGGAGAGACACATGAAGAGAGGATGAATTAATTAGAGATTACAGCCAACTATGAGGGATAAAATTTGGTAATTGAGGTAGGTTTCGGTCTGGAGACAAAGAGACGTCGAGGTTTAACATCTGGTGAAGTTAAAGGTAAAACAATTTAGAGCAGGAAAAAAAAGGAAAAAAGCAGAACGATTAACTGCTAGGCACACCAAACTGAGATTTGAAAATTTGCACTAAATTTTCCTCATAAATTCTGGAGTTTTTCCTTAGAAGATAGGCAGCGGGTTAAGTAGGAATTAATTTTAGCAAGTTCAACCACATACACTGCAAAAAGAGTTGGAATAAAAGATCAAAACAGGCCCTCCTAGCTTTGTAAATAAGGAGTCCAATAATAAGCAGCTAAGCTCACATTCCAGGCTCCTGAGGACATATTGCAGGCAGGAACGTGACATGACTTTCCAAAGGCTGCATGACAAATCTCTACCCAGACCTGAAGAGAAACCCCAGGATTCCCGACAGGAATGCTCTTTGTCCTTGCTGTGTTTCCATCATGCCCTTTCTTTCTTTAAAGAGCTTATTCCCTTCCTGTCCCTCTCCCTTCCTCCTTTCCTCTGTGCTTGCCACCACATCCATTCCTGCCTTGCCTGTTCCTCCTCCCCCCTTTTCCCATTTTTCTGTGGAGCCTCTGGAGCTCTGCACTGACATCTCCTGCACAAGGAGTGGGCTGGTCCATATTTTCTGGGAGACACCATAAAGATCAGGCAAAGGTGAGAAAAAAAATAAGATTGTTGCTCTGAATGCTATGGACTGTGGCCAAGTGGCTGTGTCAAAGAGAGTGAGGGCTGCAGTCCCCCCCACCAGCAGCCAACATCAGCATGGAGCTGCCACTCCAGAAAAGGGACAAAAAGAACTGTCCTGGCCATGAGCAAGCCTGTAAAACCTCCTCAGTGATCTGTCTGCCTCCTACAGAGCACTCTCCGTGGCCATATGAGGAGTCATCCCACCACGGACACCACCCCAATCATTCCACTGCAATCCTACCACAGGGAGTGGCCCAGCAGAGTGTATGGAAATGGGGAGGAGCCCACAAACAGTTTCAGCATTGGCCCTCTTAATTTTCCCAGTTTCTTCTCACTGTAATATACACATCTAAAATCCCAACCTTGTCTATTCCTTTAAACAGTCACTTTTCCTCTATTTCCAAACTCTCAGATCAGTTCTGTTCAAAAGAAGAACATATTAATAGCAACCTCTATATTCCCTCTAGGACACTCTCAAGTCTTACTGTGTTTTTAATCTTTGCAGAGCCCAAAAAACCAACCACATCAGGTGATGTGAATACCAGGGTTTTATTCATTTCTTCATGGACGTGACTAGTTAGGAGTTCTGCAAAGATTAAAAACACCATTCAATAAAACTATAGATTTGAAAAAGGTGCATCATGATATGATTAACAGGGGATTCAAAAGAGAAGATAAAAAGAATATTCCTGACATCCATAGTGTGGTAAAAATCTGCAGAATAAGTGGAGCAGCATTGACCTGCTCTTTAATAACAGCGAGGGATAAAACAACCTCATCAAAACTTGGAAGGCATCAGAAGCAGAAAGATTAGGCTGAGATTTTTGGATTTCCAGGTTGCAAAGAAAAAAAGAGTCTGTTTAAGTGGTCTGGAACCACAGAAGAAGTAAAACTGTGAGAATGGAAAGCAGAACAATATGTTTTGACCATAGGCTGCAGTCTGATGGTCAGGGGGAAGAGAGGAATTGAGCTTCTCATGCAGACTGGGGGAGCAAAAAAGTGCCTACAGCACATGACATTTAAATCTGCAAGCAGAATGCCATGACTGGTGTGTCATCTACATTCTCTAACTTCAGTTTTCTCAGTTTGCATTAAGGATACGTTCAAAACTCACTTCTTTAGAGTTTTGTTTTCATCTTGCTCTTCAAGTATGTTTTTCCCTTCCAGCACACAGTAATCCTTCTGGCGTGTTATATAACAGAATATTCTACCCTGGGAAAATATTTTTTGTTCTTGTTTGCAACTTTTCACTCCCTTTTCTGAAAAGTTATCCTCTTTTTGGGGTAAACACAGTGAAATAGAAAATGACAGGCAGAAGAGATGTTTATTACTGCACCTTTTGAGTAAGTCACAAGACAGTGCCATGGTCTTGGCCCATCACCACAGAGAGTATCTTGACCATTTGCTGTGACTCTTTGTAGGCTGACACATTATGAGACAATAAAGCTCATCAGTGGGTGATGATTCTGTTCCATAGCAACTTCCTGTGTTTCAAATCATTATTCTTCTACACTGGAACACAAAGAAGATGTTTTCATAAAAGCCTGCAAATGCCTGGTTTCAGGCATTTCTGTTACCTGGTGACTAAAATCCTTACCCAGAATTTTCCTTTTTGTCCCCCCCCATTCCAGGTCACTCAAAATGAAGTATTTGTTTTCCTCACTACATTCAAAGCATAATCCTTTTCTCCTCACAATTTCACTCTAATTTTTTGTCCTAAGTGAAAGCGTTGTGAATAGCAGCAAATAGTTGCTTCCTTCAGACTCAACTTCAAAACATGAACCAAAAACCCAAAGCTTGTTTTACTGCAGTACACAGTTTACCCTCACTGAAACAAGAATAAATATGCTTTTTTATAAGGATAATCCTATAAAGTTTGTACAAACAACTGCTAACCTGAAAAGAAAGAAGAAGCAGGCCCAATTAACTGTGAGTTGTTAATTAAATCCACCATGAGGGCATCACAGACTGAGCACTGAGTTGAAATTCTGAGTCCAGCATGTGTTTTCTAAAACAGACTGGGGTCTTTGAGGCTACATTTGAGAGGGTTGGTGTGCTGATTTTCCCATATAAGCCTGACATTCTTGGACACCCTGAGCATTGTTCACCACCACTCCTTGTTGGCATCTTCCCTTTGAACATTCTGCGCCCTTAAGGAGAAAAAACCTTCAATCAACACCAGCCTCTCTGCAGCATGTGTCTTCATCACCTCTGCAACACATTTAGCAAGGGGAATACTGCATGAACAGCAGGTTAAATGTATCTGTAACAGGTGATGAGTGCTTCATTTTGGGTCAGACCTATCCTAATTGAAGAAGGAGGCAGCCACCCTATTCTTAACATATTTTCCCTGTACTGCCCTATCTCATCAACAAGACTCACAGGCACGAAAGCTTAAAGCTCCTTCTCTGCGGCCACACAGCACCACACTTGATTGTCCCAGCCAGATTTTTGCCTTCCTAGCCTGCTGAGACTCCTGCAGTTGAATTACACAACATCTTCTTGAGCAGCATCTGTGCAGCAGGAATCTTCAGCCCACAGAAAGGCTTGGGAGACAGACTGCTTCCTTACACGTGGTTGCTTTTGTCAGCTCATAAATCAGCCCCTGAGAGGCCTCAGCAAAACAGTCCTGGTCCAAGTGTGCCTCAGTTGGAGAGGAGGGACAACTGTTCTAAGCCTGGCTGAAGAAAACAGGGAGCTGGGAAAAGTTCATAAGCCCAGAATGTTACAGTTTTTAAAATCTTGAGGTGTTTTGTGTGATAGTGTAACTTCCTCAACAGACAATTCCACAGGAAATTGCAGAACGTTTTCATGGTTATCCAACTACAAAAGATGAGTATTGTGAGATGCAGAACGCTGCAGACATAGCAGAAGGATCCCACAGGAGATTAGGGAGAAGCTTGCAGTGTCAGACTATTCCTCACAGGCAGACACTGGCCACATGGGATTTCAAAGAGACTTTTGCTACTGCTTCTACTGAAGCAAAATTATATTTTTCCAGGTCTCCAGGGAATTACATAATATTTCTGATTTTCAGAAACATTCAAGGATTCCTTTCCATATCTCAGTCTTATGGACACTAAGAGAAGATGTCTAGCAGATGCCAATTGTAGCAGAAAAAAAAGATGCTTGGAGAAGCAGTGGAGGTCAAACTGCACACACACACCCTTGTGAAACTTCAGCTGTCCCCTTCCTGAAGAACAGCTGCTTCGCTGAAAGCCTGCACAGCCCAGCAGGAGTCCCTGCTTTCCATCAGGCATCATGGACCAAACTCTTGGCATAGAGCAGGGAGACTTCCTCTCCCAGACAGAGCAGAAACAGCCTTGTCCTCACATCTCCCAACCATTTAGAGCTGCTTTAAAAAAAACAAAAACAAACAAACCTCCTTTATTGCTATTTCTCCATATTAATCAAATCATCTCAGACTCTATCAAAGAAGTCAAAGCTGCTTGAAGGGTCTTTGGCCTGCACAAAACTGATTTCAGTGTTTTACTGTTCGGCCTTTAGTTTCTCAGCAACTACTTTAGCAGCACCTTCAAGTGGATCAGCCTCAACGGTTGTCAGCTTACAGCATCCCAGTTTGCATGCCCTACTTAACTGCTTGAAATTCAAAGGTATTGAGCACCTGGGACTCCAGTGGAATTTGATGAGATCTGTGGTTTCTTCCTCACCTCTGAAAAGTGAGGCCCCTAGGACTTCTTTTGAAGATGCCTATTGCTGTCCTCTATCCTGGCTTCCCAGATTACTTCCAAGCAAGCAGCCTTCATTCCCTGTGCTGGTAGATTTGGTTTCCGAATGTTAAGTGTCCTGGTCGAAGACATCACTCTTAGTCCAATCTCATCTGTTTAAAAGGGACAGGGATTATATTACCTTGCAATTCCCTCTTAACTTTGTTCTACTTGATATCAAACATGAATTATTGACAGAATCACCCCAATCTGTCACATTTGATGAGACACACATACCATGGAATACATTAAATGGAGAACATAATTTTAGAAGCACATGCAAGAGAAGCTGAGAGAAAATTAATTTCTAATTCAGTGCATGAAACAAAAAACAACAAAGAACTTTATGAAGCTTTGTGACCTAACAGTAGCACTGGAAATGAAAGGTTTCAGTGAAGTCTGAAAGGGAAAACTATAGCCCCTCGTAAAAAAACAGCTGAAAAACAGACATGCACACAAATACACACATAAAGTTCAGCTAGCAAATTTGATTTAAGGACTAGATTCCAAGGTTTTTAGTCATGTTGAATGGTACCTTCCCACCAATGAATGATGCTTTCAGCCAGCAGGACTACTTGTGGAACAAGGTACTATTCAGCTCAGGAGTAAAGTGAAAGGAATCAGAATCCATACCATAAAGTTAAAAGAAAACAGGAAATTCCGTATCTCACAGTAATCAACATGAAAAAATTCAGGAGCACCCAGTGCTTCCCACATTAAGATATTCCAGCCATCCCCACACAGCAGCCTCCAGTATCCCACACAATTGTTAACAAAAAAATCCCCACTGGGAGATATTGGTATTTACATAGGGGTGTCTGTTAGTGAACTCAGCAGAGATCCTCCTGTGGCAGGAGTGTACTACTGGATCTTCCAAGGAGGTTATGATCCACAGTACAGCCAGGCAAATGTGTGCACAGGAGAGAACCCTGAAGTTTCATCTGAACAGGTTACCAACACCAATGCTGCTCCTTTTTCTCTGCTAATAGAGCCAGAGAAAGTTTTTACAAGTACAGTGTGTTGGTCTCAGCTAGCTCAGTTGCCTTGTTTGGAAATTTTCCATCCCTTCTGAAGATAGTTTCTGGCTCTTTCTCTCCAATCCCAGACAGACTTTACTTGAACTAGGAGAAAAAATAACAAAAAAGAAACACAGTAACCACCCCTGCCCTTCATTCGAATTTCTCAGTTCTAGAAGTTTCAAGAACACTTTAGAAAATGTGGTAACTTTTTAAAGTGAGACTTGCCCTCTCTTCCCATGCAGTAAAAAGGTCTGAAAAATCTTTACCTCAGGACTAACTAAATTGCACCCATTAATGAGATCTGTAAGGTACACACATAATCGACTGGTCATTTTGCCCTGTTTTCTGATCAGGATAATGAGTACATCTCCTTTCTATGGCTTTTCTCAACACTCTCCAAATGTGTAATATCACAAATTAAAGGGTTTTGAATTTCTGTTGCTTAACTGGATACGACTAATAGGCATGTGAGCTAAATGTGCTGTGGAAATTACATATCCAATAATAAATGAGGTCAAATAACAAAAGAAAATCACTATCAGAAGCCTAAAAGATCTTTATTTATGTCAGAATTTTGACCATTATTGTGCTGATGCATAGGTAAGTACAATTTCAGACATATGTTATGTTGAAACAAGTATTGATCGCCATTTATCCTGTGGTTGCAATGTTCTTCATTCAAAATTTTCCTCAGACCAGATTGCTTACCAAAAAAAAAAAATCTGTGAAAACACAAAATTGCTCGCCTATTCTTCCCAGAGACACATTGACAGGAGTAACACACAGCAAATCCATGAAAAGACTGGCTTATAAAATATGGATTCGTTTACTTCAGGTCCTCAACACACCTGCAAAAATTCCTGGCTGAGGTAAGGTTAAAGTTTAGAACTGGTGGGTATT
>VWYI01026961.1:0-11196 GCA_013399455.1 Anthoscopus minutus
CTTTCCAATCCCATGAAACTCCCCATTCTTCTCTTTAACAATGTTGCCACAATTTGCCTGGCACTAGAATTTACCTGTATTTCACTCACAGGTTTTTTCGTGTTTTCTAGTTGTGAGACCTTGGAGTTGTTCAAATGAGACTCAAACCTGCACAGGCTTCGAGTCTGACAGAGTTCAGTACAGACCCTCAGGTGCTGGTACTGAGTGATTGTGCAGTGACTGTTATTGACAGCTCACTGACAGCTATTGTGTGTGCTGTTTCTGAGTGAATGAGACAAACCAAGTGCAAGCACCTGTCAGCACTCTCATTTCTCTCTTCTTTTAAAAGCTATGAGCATATAAGGCAACTCCATCCATGAACTTCTCACAGAATTTTTACGTAGTGTATATAAAAAATTATTCACTTCCCGCTTCAGAGCAATGAGAAGTAACTGAGCAAGTAAAAGTAGTCAAGCATAGGCTGGTCAGTGGCTGTTAGAAGAGAAGCGGGCTTTCTTAATGAAGAACTTTTCAACTAAGAAATTATAATCCTGGTTTTCCTGTAATTTCAGTTTTCTGGACTGTTTCTATGTATTAATTTTCCAGTGCTAGAAAGCAGTCTTCATGGCTGTGACTTAGAGGCTTACAAGCTATCTAATACTTATATAGATATACAAATAAAAGAAATTAATTGCAAATAATTTTAAGACCATTAGCATTAAATGCTTCTCTTCAAGCCATCCTGTGGCAAAAGGTTTCTGTTGACATTGAGAAGATTTTGCTTAGCCCTGAGCTCTACAGCCTGAGAAGAATTAAAGATCTAATTTCTTTCCACTGGTTTCAATCATCAATTAAACTGAAAACAAGGGCTATAAATTATGGTGACCTTTGCAATAACTTATCATTTGTGAGATAGAAATGTGATGCTGTGAAAGCACTGTGAATAATAAGAAAATATATTAATAACTTTCTTGGAAACCAGCATGCAAAGTGTAAATTGCTTTCTGCTTGTTATCAAATTTTCATGTAAGGTACCGTATCATGGAAATTTTCAGTCTTGTGAAGAATCAGATGACCTTAAAATAGTGCTACCCCTTCACCTCTGTACTTTTGGTCATCTCAGCTGACAAATATGATTCTAGTAGATTTCATTAACATTTTATAATGACTTCTACAGAAAATAGAGCCTGTTGGTTTTCCCTTGTTGGCCTCTAAAATGTGTAAGGAACAATGGGTCAATTTGTTGGGCTGAGAAATTGCTAAAAATGTAACAACCACAAAAAAACCACATTCTGGTGCTACACACATTCTCTATTGAATGGAATTTACATTTTTTGTGGCTTTTCAACAAGGTTTTTACAACCAACTCTGAAGGAACTGCAGCACCAGTATAAATTTTGAGACCATTGTTTTGTAGACCAAAGATCTTCCTTAGTTTATGGGGTAGCTATACCATTTCGTGAGCCTGATTAAAATTTCCTCCCCAAAACTGTCTTTTGGTGAGAACACAGTGAGTTCTTCATGGCCATTGGCTGCTCTTCACCTCAAAGATGCCAAGAAACAACCATGTGTGCTAGTTGCATGTTTGCTAGAAATACAGTGGAGACGAGATAGGTACCAATTATCTGTGTGAGACATGGAGTTCTCCACATCACAGATCTGTGCTAAACATGCACACATGGCTTCAAGGTGCAGAGCTTTGGGTCCTGGAGACAATCCCCCTATTTTCCTGATTCCCAAGGACACAATGAGAATGTTCTTATGATCACTTGAAAGCCCTAGATACCAGATGGCTCTAAGCTTCTACATAATTCTTGTTCATCCCTGTATATGCAATAGCTTAAACTTAATCTAATTTTGATAGAAGAAGATTAAAAAATCCCCCTCAGACTGGATCTTTTCCCTTGACTTCATGTCTCAACTAATGGTGGAAGATGGAGTGGAGATCCTTAGTTGATACTTGAACCAATTGAATTCGACATCAATTGAATTACTTCTTTGTCAGTGTTTTTTTATTTCTAGGATAAATAATTCTTTCCTTAATGAAGATACTATATTTATCACAGTTCTGCAAAACTCACTGCTTTTCAGCAGCTCACAGGCAAAAGATATTACTGGCATAAGAAGCCTGAATTTTAGAATTTGTTCATTTGTTCTTTATGCCTTTTTTCATTTGATACTGTCTGACTGCAAAGACAGGTTTGCAGTTCTTCAGCAGTGATTGTGGGCAAACAGAGAAACAGTAAAACATTTCTGACAACTGTCCAACGATGTCAACAGTACAGAGAACAAACAGCTTTCAAACTCAGCTTCCAGCTCCCTGCGAGTTTGACAAGAAGATTCAGAAGGCCCATTTTCTCTCCCATATTTTAATTCCTGCTGTTGAGATGGCACTTTGCACTGTGGATACCAACTTTGGTGTTCGTGTGTCATTCATAGTTCCCCAAGGGGAAGCTCACAGGGTGGCTGCATCCAGATGGACCTGCCAAGTAATCCTGGCTACTCAGCAGGGTGCCACCTTCTGTGAAGTGACAAGGACCTAAAGAGATGAAGAGGGGAAGCAGTGTGAGTCCACCCCAGGAGGTGAAGATGCAAGTCCTTTTCTCTGTTTAAATTGTCCTTGAAGGGGAAGTGCAGATGAACCTGCACCATGAAGCAGATGTTCGGATCATGGTGTCAGATTAATGCTGCTCTTTTTAAGGTCAGTTTTGCCTCTTGACATAGCCCAAAGGTGCATGTAGCTGTCAATTGTTTCTTTTGAAAAATTTTTTCCACTTCAGTGAGTTGGAGAAATTCCTTGTTCTAGCAAAGTCCCAAAATAACAGATGGCTCATATGTCAGGCATCAGCAAATCCTAAAATTGTGAGCATGACCCCTGTCCATGTCTTGTTGAAAAATCTGCCTGTTGTCAGGATTAGGGTTTTCTGTAATAAGACCAAAAGTGTTGTTTCACTCACTTGTAACAAACTGTTGTTGGACTTTAAGGCTGTCTTCCCCAAAAGTAATGGAGATTTAGTTTTCTCCATTGTGTTTTGGAAAACATTTTTGCTGAGAAATTGTAACTTCCTGAGTGCTCAGTTAATGAGGCTGGGCAAAGTTAAACTGTGTTTTCTTTAAGCATTTGAGCCTTCATCATCAATTTTAGTGAAAGTGATGTAAGTAATTTTGGATGACAGCTGGATTAAGGGCATATGGTTTGCAGCTGACTTGTCAAACTACTCTGAACCTGTATTTTGGGTCAGCATGAAGGATGACACCGTATTTTGATTGAAATGAAACAGGTTCTTGCAGGTATTAGGATAGGTCAAAACCAGGTCAGGTTGTTGTGGTTTTTTTGGTGTGTTTTTTTTTCTTGGTTGCTCAGTTTAATTTGATTTGGTTTGGGTTCCGTGCTGAGGACACTTCCCAACTATCTAGCCAGGGTGTTGGGTAGCTGTGAAATATGCTGACAAAGCAGACTGGAGGCAAGGTAGACTAATATGGGTTAATGCTCTAACTGAGAGAGCCACAAAGGATTTTATATTGCTTATGGAACAGTTGACATTGCTTCTTTCAATACAGATTTTTCTCACGTAATCCCATGCTCTGACATGCTGGCTTGATGTATCACCCCAATTATGTGGGAAGGCGGGAAATTCAGTGAAATGGCTATATTTCAGTACGGTGTCTGTCAAGGGAAGGATGTCAGTCAGTCACAGGCTGGAAAAAGCAAACAATGTCTTATCTCTGTGTGAGACTGAAATTCTTAATGTCCCTGTGGCAGACCTCTGCTTCCATTTTCAGGCACTTTACTCCCTTGAGCAGCCACATATTTAACCTGTGTTGAGTACAAGTGTAAATCTTGATGTATTTCACAGTGGAGAACCCTTTCCAGCAGAAAGGAAGAGATGAGGTGAAACAATAACAGAAGCTTCAGTTACTGCCTGAGATCTTCTGAACCAATGAAGCAATTAAAATTATGCCATTGAATTAACAGTTTATACGCAAGGAATGAGATTAGGAGTTTGCTGTGGCTATGAAAAAATATTTAAAACCATTCATTTAAATGTTTTGATTATTGGGTCTGCTGAAGCACTAGTTCATGAGATGACCACTGTTCTGAAGTAAATCAGATCACTTGTCATTTAGAAGAGGTCTCAGGAATGTCTCAGTGAACTGATTTGTCATCTTCATGTAGCATAAGTATTTCTTGTAGCAGTAACAGTGATTTGGAGTCATACTGATTGCTAGTGGAGATAACAAAAAAATTTTGAGATACAGCGACATCTGAATGAAGGTAGCTGGTTATAAGGTAGTTTTTCACCTCATATAATTCTTCTTTGCATGACTGGTATCAAACCCATCATTTTCAGCTAGTCTATGCAAATTTATTAAGAATGAATATGTAAGTAACATTGCTTTCCTCTTTGTGATGGTCTAATCCTGGCATAGTCAGAGCACATTGCCACAGTTGTGTGAGAAGGCAGCAATGGTAACGCTGGTTTGCGCCTATTCCATGAGTGGTAGCATCTGTTAGATGATTAACTAAAGGATTTCGGCTGTCAGAGCTGTCAATCTGACGCCTTTGATGAGCACTAAAATAAACCTTTTCTACCAGGAACTGTTCATTTTTTACTCTGCTTTTGATTTGCTTGACTCTTTGTGTCCTTGCCGATAACTACTAGAAAGGCTAATGCATTATAAACTCTGAAAAGTGAAGCAAGCGGCTGTCATTTTTTTGCACAACAGATGTTCCTGATCAGGAATCAGACAAAGGATCTCATCACTCTTCCTTTGAGCAATTTAATTTGTCTGTTCCATGGTACACCAGCCACCTCCTATCTAGTGACTGATGTGCCCAAGTCCTACTTCATTTCAGGATCAGTTCCTTTAATCTTACAGAATTATTAAGTTTTTTTCTGTGCCAGGGCAAAGAGAGTGGGAAAAAGGAAATTGCTTCATTGCTAACGTTGTCGCCAATGATGCATCATAATGAAAAATAGCAAAGGCCTATTTCAAAAATAGGAAACCCCAGTACTACATCTTAAGAGAACTAGAAATAATCTATGAGCACTTTTTTTTTAAGAAATAGCAATATAAATTTAATGATGTTTCTTTAGAAGTTTTGAGACTCAGAGATAGGAATAAACAGTGTATAACCCATCAGATTCTTGTGATGCTACTTAGCAGGATGGAAAAAATTCTATATTTTTAAGAAAAGTTGTTACATTTCTCCCCTCCTTAATCATGCAAATTGTCTGAAACAAATAATTATGGGCCATGTTGCTCTCTTTTCCATTTAATTTGTTAAAACTGTATCACTCTGCTGCTGTTTTGTAGTGATGGATGAGTACTGCTGGAGATGTAAATTCTGTAGTTATTCTATGGTTAATTTCCTGGTTATTCTGCTAAAGACTTGCTGAAAGGGAGAAGCAAGAGCAAGTGGTCTTACTTGTGCTTGTGGTCAGCCCAGCACAGAAAGGGCAGCTACTGCTGACAGTACAAACAGGACTATGCATGGTCACAGTCCCAGCTGTCAGTCCTGATAAATGAGCAAAGTGTATTTGAGGAGCTCATGGTTTTCCATCACTGGCAGAAAGAGAAGCCACTCATGTGACCTCTTTTTGATTTGACAGGTTGACAGGACAGAAGTGATTCGAACCTGTATAAATCCAGTCTTCTCCAAGCTGTTCACGGTGGACTTCTATTTTGAAGAGGTGCAGCGATTACGGTTTGAAGTCCATGACATTAGCAGCAATCACAATGGGCTGAAGGAAGCAGATTTCCTTGGTGGCATGGAGTGCACTCTCGGACAAGTAAGTGTCACTGCCATTTTCTCCCTTGTTGCTCGTTTTTTTATATGTATGAAATATGTTCTTTGTGGAGTGACTGATGGGTGAGATTTGTCATTCGTGGCAAAATTTCTGTCTGGTGCTTTGAATGGGATAATTGAGAACTTCTGCTGGTTTTTTTTTACTGCTGTAGTACAGCTTCAGGTCAGCCAGTAGGAAATGGAAGATTAGTGATTGGCCTTGGACGCTGAAAGCCCATGCTCATTAGACCAGTGTTAGAAAAGGGACTGATTTTGAAGAAAGTTAGTGTTCCTAACATTGCATGGGATTTAAAGCAAGTTCTAGGTCCAAGAAACACTTAAAAATATACTTTATTCACATAGGGTGGTGCCTGGTGATGTGGCAAATAGAGAGTTAGGATTGGATTCATCTCCCTGACTCTCAGTCATCCAAAAGTTAGGTGTCTAGGCTAAGTTACTCTTCTGATTTCCATCTTTAGTTCAGTGGAGAGAAACAGTTCCAACCATCAATTCATTCTGCCTGAGATGTCTATCATAGACTAGGATAAATTGTCTTCAGGAAATACCTGTCTTTTCTCATCAGTTGTCAAGCGAGTCTAGGCAGCTGGCTTAGGGTAGATACTTAACTTTTTGGATTACTAAATTTAAGGGTGATGAGTTCTACCCACAAGATCAATATCTAGATGTCATGATAGCAAATTCTGTGGTGAATTCCCATAGTGCTGACTGGCGGCCCACTACAGTGTCCCAGACATCAGTTTATTTCAGATTGGCAGAGTTTTCATCATGCAAGTTTTCATAGCACAGATTTCTGCTCTGTCCATAATGACGATACCAAATTTCACTGAGCAGATTTGTTCTCCATGCTATGTTGCGTGCCAAGAGCAGGAAGTGCTTTTGTTTAGATGATCCTTTGCAGTGCTTACACATAAGTTTGTATTATGGACAGCATAGCATGTCATGGAAGATGCTGCAAAGCTTTGGTTCCCTATTTTCTCACCTTTTGTTGCTCCTACCTCAGCCCCACCATACATGAATCACTTTCATTTTCTTCCCCCAGCTATTAAGCCAAACATGCTAGATGAGGAAAAGTCCCCTCAGCAAGAGAAATGATATGAAATATATGCATTTACTAAATTGGAAGCTCAAAATAAAGATGTTGATAGTTAGGATATTTACAGTGCACTATAAAGTCTGTTCCTTTTGACAGAATTCTTGTGGTCTTGATCAATGAAAATAAGCTATCCTATAACACCAAGGGAAATGTGAAATAAAGCAGAATGTTATTATAATGTTCTTCTTACTTAATGGGCTTGTAAAAGAAGGGGGAAAAATGTCGCTGCTGCTGCTTGTAGCATAAATGTCTTTATAATGATTTGATCTCTATAAATAGCACACAGCTGGGTTGTTTGCAGTATAATTTTAATGGTAACCAAGAAAAGAATAACAGTGTGAATTCTATTCACAGTAATGTAGCCTGGATGTCTCTGATCTCATATTAAGAGTTTTTTGGGGTGTTTCTTCCCCTCCTTTTCTAGTTTTTTACCTTTATAGAATTTAAAACTGATTTATGAAGCTCCAGAATAGTAGCACTGGAATTGTCATCCAAGTCAAGCCTTTGTGAAGATTCTTAAGTTGAAAATCCTACAGCACAGGCTGTAAACCTGGAGCTTACATTCTTGCTTAGCTTTCATCTTTTAATGATGATAATAGACCCATGGCTTTTCTTGAGACAATTTTGACATGAATTTTTTGTCTACATTACTTTAATGACTGAATAAAACAGAATTTTGTGTGACACTGTGTGTCTGCCTCCCAACTCACTTTCCCAGTGCAAGTAGGTCTTACTGAGACATCCAGGAAGGCTTTAGATTTTTAGGCATACTCTGAAAGACTGATGCCCTTCCCAGCCCCCATAAAAGTGCCAACTTCTGTTGCTCTCCTCTAGGTAATAGTTGATCTCTAAGAGATTCACTGCTACCTATACCTGTTTGTAAACCATCACCTGGATGTATGGTAAACCTGCATGTTTACCTAAATAATGTAATACTTCTATCAAAACCAAAACTAGTACAAATAATGAATGCTGGGAATGACAATGGTATACAGTTAGCTTACAGAGAGGAATGAATTTTATCTTTATTCTGATCTCATCCTTACATATAGCCTGCCCAATAGATACAAGTTTGTCAGAAACTTGGGATCCTGAATGCAAATGTTTTAAAAATGTTCCTTTGGAAGGTGTCTGTAATCTCCTTCCAAATGCTCTGATATATTTCTGTAACATGAGAGTGATGAGGGCAGTGACTTATAAGCTGTTAGATCCTGAGCCACATACTGTCTAGAGACATCCCACTGGATTTTCAGCAAGATTTATTTACACTGGTCTTGCCAGGACAAGTCAATTTTGTGCCTCTACTGGTAAAATACTGTGGTTAGCAGCATCCTGGTATGCAGTCAGTGATACGTGGATGTGAAAAGCAGATTAATCAACAGGAATTTCTTATGCTACAGCATTTAAACATGGTAGAACAAATTGTTGTGGATAGATACCTCATGAGTGTAATTACATAAATGTCAAAGTGCTAAATAGAGGCATTTCCTCAAAGTGATTTGTTTTGTCCATCACACTCAAAAGTTTCCCTTCCAAACAAAACAATAGCAGATTATCTCTTGAAGAGTTTGACAGGAGCAGGCTTTGTGTGAGATGTTTAGGGGGTATTATTTTAGTGTGTTTTTAAGAGCTAAAAGTCTGAACCTTTTACTGAGAAGGGCTCTTTCTACATTCCAATTCCCCAGCTTCATGAGTGTCCTGATAATGTGCAGAATATTAACAAACTTGTTCTCCACAGTTGGAATGATAACCAGACCAAATAAACCCTAAAATATTATAAAAGGTAGGAAGTTTGAAAGGGAAAACAAATTTATCTCAGTTAGCAGCATAATCTTAAAATATGGTCTGCACTTTCACGTAGTTTATAAAATGGAGTTTCTCAAGGAACTTTACATCAAGAGAATGTACCACACTCCAAGCAATTAAGTTGTCTGTGTTGTATTGTTTAAATAAAGTGACATTGTTAAATGGTAAGTTAAGGTGCATAACTAAAAACTATAATTTTTTAAAATATATTATTATTTTTAATTTTGCATTTGATTTCTAATTAAATGCATAAAACATCTAATAATACCAGGGTTTAACAATTAAGTTTTACAGTCATATGGTAGCTATTTAATGGACGAAACAGTACAATGTTTTGCTTGTAAACTCACAAAGATTATTCTTAATTGGGAGCATATTTGTGAAATTAGATTAATAGAATCCCAGAAGGGTTTGTTTGGAAGGATCTTTAAGGACCATCTAATTCCAACTCCCTTGCCATGGGCAGAGACACCTTCCACTAGACCAGGCTGCTCCAAGCTTCATCCAGCCTGGCATTGAACACTGCCAGCAATGGGGCATCCATTACTCCTCTGGGCAGCCTGTTTAGTGTCTCATTACTCTCATAATGAAATTACTTCCTAATATCCAGTCTAAATCTACCCTCTTTCAGTTTAAAGACATCAACCCTTGTCCTGTCACTTCATGCTTTTGTAAAAAGTCTGTCTCCAGCTCCCTTGTAGCCCCCTTTAGGTATGGGAAGGTGCTGTAAGCTCTCCCCAGAACTTTCTCTTCTCCAGGCTGAACAGCCCCAACTCTCTCAGCCTGTCTCCACAGCTAGAGGAGTGCTACCCCTCTGACCCCCTCTTCATGGCCCTCCTCTGGAGACTCAAAACCAGATTATTTGCTCCAGGTGGTGTCTCTGGAAAAAATTCTCTGGGGTTTGCTTGAAGTACCACGCAAGGAAGTGGCATAGACATTTGGGAATGTGTGTTCTTCCTATTTATATCATAAAGTAATTTAAGTGAGGAGCAATCCCTGGGGTTTCCAGTCCAATCTGCTGCTCAAAACAGATTAGAGCAGATTGCTCAGGGGCTTGTCCTGTCCAGTCTTGAATATCTCCAAGGATGGAGTTGTCACAGCCTCTCTGGGCTTTGTCCCAGTGTTTGGCACCCTCACAGTAGTGATGCTTCCTGTGCGTAAGCAGAAACATAATGAACCCTTACTCCTGTATCATGTAGAAACATTTGCAAATACTTTTAGTAGCCTTCAAGTGGCAAAAGAAAGCCTGAATTTACAAAGTAAAAATAACCAGAGCAGGGATGGCTTCATTTTAGCTGGTCTTGCTTAGGGAGGAAGGCAGTAATATCAGCTTTCTTGAGCTGCTGCTGTAAATGACAGCTGTCATTATTTGGAGTGGGAGTGTTAGGGTAGAGTAGTGGTTTGACATTGTGCTTTCTGCTTCAGCAGAAATGGCTTGGGATGCTCCATCAGGCTGTGCATCTGCCCACTAATCTTCTAACTCTTTGATTCACTCTGAATAGTTGCTGTTCTTTGCATAGACACTGGCAAGAAGAGGCACCTGTACACAGCTGTGTAGTGATAAACAGTGAAATTGCCACCAGTAATATTTTAATTGTCATCTTGGGCCACCACTCTGTAAAGGTGACCTCTTGCTTTCTTACAGGTGCTTTAGATGCTATGAATCAGTTCGTGCCTCGTCATGATTTTAGAGATGTCTGTAACTTTGGAGAGTGGATTCATCCCTCTTTTCTCTTTGTTTTCATCTTCCCCCTTCCCTTTGCCTAGGAAAAGTGTTCAGGCACTCTGCTCACCAGACTAATCACTTCTCACTGAATCCTTACCTAGTCACTGAGGGTTTTGTACTTCTGTTGCTTTTTGGTTGCTCACAAAGTCTGTAAATGTTTTGAGTGTCAGAAGATTGATTTTTGTTTAATGGGTCAGGGTTTTATGTCCATGAAAAAAAGCAACAGGGAAAAATATTAGACAGAAAAGCACAGTCAGAAATTTAACAGTCTGATTTTCATGGTGTTCAACTGGGATAGTGTGGTGGTTTGACCTTGGCTAAGGGTGCATGATATGGAATATCCCTTTGGTTAATTTGGGTGAGCTGGCCTTCCAGGATCTTGCCCTCCCTCAGCCCCTTGATGAGAGAAATGTTGAGAGACAGCGCTGATACTGTGCCTGCCCTGCTCAGCAGTCACCAAACCCTGCTGTGTTATCAACACCTCTCCAAGTATCAGAGCACAGCACAGACCTATGAGGACTGCTGTAGGAAAATGAACACAATACAGACAGCAGAACCCCAAACCCAAGTCCTATTCTCTTTATATGTTCATGCCTTCATGTGTAATGAGCTTCTAAAGCTCTCTTATTGGAGTCGTTCAGATATATATTCCATAAATTTTATAGAACATTGTAATTGCATCATATAGTACAGTAAGGACTCAAACTTTCTAATAACTAAAGCTGATTTCTTAACCACACAGTAATTATCAGGTGGGTGGCTTAGAAAGCCTTTTTTTCT
>VWYI01026962.1:0-41159 GCA_013399455.1 Anthoscopus minutus
CTTGTCCTCAGATGTAATTCACTCTTTGGTCATGGATCATCCTATGGAAACCACATAGTTTGTATAAAACACCTGAGATGGTTTCCAATAGCAGTCCAAATTTTATAAAAAGGGAAATCACTAGAAATTAATAGCTTCTCCTTACAGAGAAAAATAAAAAGACAAAGAGAGGAAAATGATGAAAAATGCGAAGTTAACACAGTTTTGTTACAAAAATTAAAACTGACTGTAAAAAAATGGAAAATTATTTTTGATAGAGATAATATATAAACAAGGAGATCTACACTCTTTCAAAAATATTCCTCCAGAAGACCACTGCTCCCTACCAGGCAGAAAGGTAGAAGCTGTTCCAGTATGCACAAAAAGGCTCCTCATGACAGTGCCCATTAGCCAGAGACTAAACACCCATTCTTGGGTAAGGAGAGAAATACTTCTTGCACAACTGGCTAGGAAAAAATAAACTGCAAAAAGGATTAGTGAGTCTTTTGGGTCCTAACATAACAAGAGGGAAATAAGAAAAAGCTTCAGAAACTTCATCTGAAGACATCTCAGCAAGAGAAGTTTGTGGATAGGCAGCAACCTCTACATCCAGATCAGTAGTAAAGCTTCTGGCATATTAATGAAATTTGTTGCAAGTACTCTTTAAGTAAAAGCAGAATTACCACAGCCCAGGATTTTATGGTAATGGAGGCTGAATAATGAGAAAATGGAGAGTTGTCATCTAATCACGAAGATCCCTCCCCTTTGAACATAAAATGCATAAAATATCTGAAATATTAATATAATTGTACAAGGTCCTGAAAATCACAATGAAAATATTTTATGAGTATCCTTAGTGTGCCTGTGACCTATAGAGATCATTAATTTGAAGCCTAATAGCCTACCTGATACTGTACAGCTTCCACAACCTGATTTGGCAGAATTGTATTATATGTATAATATTGTTAATAATGTATAACATAATAGAATGCCACATGGTATTATAAAAAACAGGAGAAGAAGATAATTATCAGTATTATGATATGCCAGTAAGAGATCAAAGAATATGAATGTTATATGGACAAATGAAAGTCTGATGATGCACTAATTTCCTTTTCAAGGAAAGATTACAGCACTGGAAAAAAAAATGGACACAAGTCCCGTAGCTTTTGTCTTTAAAAATAAGAAAAAAAAAAAGTAAGTATGTAGAAAATTAGAGACTCAGTGCAGTAAATTTTTCTCACTTAAAAATATAATTTAAATTATTAGAAAGCACTGCAATTTTTTTCAGATTGAGGATACTTGATTGTCCTTATCATCTGTACTTTTCTGCATCCCTGCCTGATATACCTCCTTATCACTTAACTAGCTAATCAATCACTAGACTTTCCCCTACTTTTTTTTAAACACTGCAGAAGAGCGTCTTTCCATAGCAAGAAAGGTGGCAATGTGTTGCCCTTACTCTGAATCCCCTCTGCTCACTTTATCATCTGCATCCCAAAGCTTAAAATAAAGCAATTATATGCTGGAACTCAACGGGGCCTCTAAGAATTGCACCAGTAATATTTATTAAATGTTCACTTTATTAGGATTAAGATTGCTTGTAGTTGTGGAAGTCTTCTGCAGGAAAAGAAAAAAAAGAGTAATTAAAAAGAATGAACTGAAAATGATATATTACAGCAGTCTGCACAGGCAAGGCATTGCCTCTAGTGGATCAGGGCTTAACTCTGCAGGGAGTAGGACCAGAGAGGAACACAGAAATCCTCAAAATCCTCACCTGACAAACCCAGCTTGGCTTAGCCAGTGCTTTATTGTACTGCTGGGTGCTCTGACACCACCCATCTCAAAACCTACAAATGACTCCTACTTTTTCAGCATCTTCACCTTCTTTTATTTCTGCTCCTTGGATCAGAAGCACTTTATTGGGACAAAGCCTGTGGAGCCCTCCAGCCTTCTGCTGCCCTCTGGAATTTGAGAGGAAATGTGACACCTAAGAGCAAATAATATGGTGATGCCATCAGGACTTTTTGTTCTTTTTCTACCAACAGATCTTATTTCAGAATGAAAGGATGCATATGGCAGGATTCCACTGAGAAATATAGCACTGCTTTCTTTAGATTTCATGCAGGGAAACTGGTGACTCTGCTTTAGATTTAACAATATATATATATGTATATATAAAGAAAATATGGAACTTAGAAAATTTGGAATGGATTTTTTTTGGCTACGTGGATGCTTCAGTGTTACCACAGTGATATTTGAATGTAGATTTGCTGGTGCTTAAGAAATCTGCTGAAAAAAATTGGCATGAGAGAAAAATGAGGGGTCCCAGTTATAGACTCAGGGTGGACTAAACGAGGTAAGGTGACCAAATAATTTGGTCTGAAAACCAGGATGTTATTCCAGAATGGTATGAAATATAAAGTATTTGGTATATTTATTAGGAACTTCCATGTCTTTTCTTTCTCACTGCATTCTTCATGAAATGATGAATACCCTATCAGAAGGATGAAAAAATATTCCTGCTCTCTTCCACTTCTACCTTCTGCTTCACAGACCTCAGACCCTGCTTCTGAAGTTTGTGTGACTGACTTTTGTAAAATGCTCTGTGAAATTACCTCAGTTAAATCTCTGTGAATGACTATACTCCCTTAAATCTCTCATTTTGTTGGTACTGCTGTTTACAAACAAGACTGTCTGAAAGAACAGAAAATTTTGCATGATTTTGTGGTAGTAGAAAGACACTGTATTTTTATATCAAACTATTAAACATGTTTTTGTTCACATTCACAGGCTTTTTCAAAGAGCATTTGATGCCACACAAAAAACAATCCCCCAAACACATTAGTATGAAACTAATTTATTTGGTATCATATTTATTTAAAGAGTAAAGTTAATAAGAACAGACTTTCTTTTTCTTCAGTGCAGGCACAATCCTTGTCCCAGCAGAATCCTCACTTCTCTTTCTATGACATCAATGCAAATAAAAAAGTAAATTCTGTTGGTAGTACAGCAACCTCTGTGAATGAAAGCACAAGTGAAAAGTATGAGTGTGATACAAATACTTGGTGAGAAACAGTCCTGACTTGGAAGGGCTTAGAATTTAAATAAAAAAAGCAGATCTGGTGGAGAAAGAGGACGTAGACACATGGACATAGAGGTGAAAAACATCCTGCCTAGTGTCACAAATGAAATTACTGGCTGGAAATAGATCCCATGGCACTGAACTATGACACCTCCCCCAGGGGTGCTTGTGTAAATGCTAATGGACCCTTTTCTTCAAGTATATGTGCATACTTAAAAAAATAAAAATAAAAAATTTCAGTGTTTTCTAGTAATTTAAATTATATTTTTAAGGGAGAAAAATTTACTGCACTGAATCTCTAATTTTCTACATACTTACATTTTTTATTATTTTTAAAGGCAAAAGCTACAGGAGTTGTGGCCAGATTTGATTCAAACAAAAAGTAGTGGTGGAAATGTGTGCTCAGACGTGTCTCTGAAAGGCTGACCTGAGTTTCAGGCTAACAGCAGTGGTCACCAGAGCAAGCATCTCAGCCATTAATAGCAGAAATATCTACATGAGGACAGAAATAATGAANAGCAGAAATATCTACATGAGGACAGAAATAATGAATGTGTTCCTGCAGCCAGTACTGTTTTGGAAAGTGATTTCTGTACCTGTTCATCTATGCCAGCTGATAGGGGAAACTTTGTGGTTTTACTTGACTGGCATTTCACCAGACACATAATTTGATATGTTTTAGAATCTGATTTAGTGTCCTTTTATTTTGCTTGGAAAAGCACACATTCCTCACCTGTGCTCTACACTATGAAGACAAGGAGCTATGAAGTTTTTGGTGGACGTATGAGAAACGTTCTCCTTCGAGGATTTGTCTCCATGAGGAGTGCAGCTTTGTTTCAAAAATCACTTCCCCACCATCAAACTGGAGGAGAGGCTCTTGGCTGCTGTTTGGGAAGTGCTGATTGAGAAAGGGACTCTGCTCTCTCAGATCAGTGCTGAGCCTCTCCAGAGACATCGATTGTGCATCTGTAATCAAGACTCAAAGGCTACTCTAGGATTAGGTGCAAAATCAAAAAGTTCTATTGAAAAAGGAAATCTGCTCAATCTAGCAACTGCAAGGTACTCTAATCTGCAGCATGGAAATTTAACAAAGATTTGAATGACAACAAAGTAAGAGAGAAATCAGGGGAACTTTCAGAGCTCTGTGAGCTTACATAAGCCCATATGCTGTATGAGTAAGTCAATATGGTAAGTTACAATTTCTGATTTTGTGAATTGGATCTACCAATAATCTACACACTTGACAAGCATTATCAGTCATAGAATTTTATCCACAGATTACTATTAGATGGTCACAATTTGCCAGCTGTTTTCCTTCATGCTATTGGCAGGCAAACACAAAACACTGTATTTGATGTTCTGACATATTCTATTTTCATTTCTCATTTCAGATTTAGCCTTTTGCTAATACTGCTCTCTATGTAGATTTGCATGTGCCTTCATGTTGTTTTGAAGCACCACTTGTCCTCCTTTACGTTCAATTATATTATACTGACCCCAAAAGCTACCTAATGTTGAGGGAGAATGCAAAATGGAGACAGAATTAAATTTCTCATTTCTGCAAAACCTTGTCTTGGCAAACCAATTTATTTTAAGATCTGTCCAGCCAACGGCTTGTCTGTTTTATTTTTTAATTTTTTTTCCTTTCTCTAATTGCTTGTATGTTCAAACTCAGCAAATGACTATATTTATAGTTAGGTTTAATCAGCAGGTTTCCTTTCATTCTTAGCTTTAAACACATGTAAGGATTTCCTGGAAGAAGGATTTTAAATATTGTCTTTTAATTGCATTTTCAAGTGTTTTACCTCCTCCTTTATGTTTCTCCTAAGAATTGTAAGAAAACATAATTTAGTGCTTTCTTTATATTCTGAAATTTCTCAGCTGGGATTTGTATAAAAAAGCATGTCTTACACTCCTTCCTCTAATATTGACCTGATATACTCTTAGATACATCTATTTTCATTACATTCAGGAAGAATAATAGTTCCTAAGCAAACTTTGTCGTTCTGCTGCTGTAAATATACAAGCAAACATTTTTCTATAATAATATTTGCTTTTACAGTCTCAAACTGGAAGCTTAAATGATTGTAAGTGCAAGATTCCAGCGATAATACAAATGGAAACAATTGAATTCATACATATCTTTTTAAACAGTACAGATCTATCAGTCTGGAAGATGGGAGAAACATACACAAGTTGTCAAAAATGCTGCAAAAATGCCCCCAGAGCTGGGGTCACTCTTTATGGCTAAATTGAAAATGTCTTTTATGGGATAATTTGTGTGCTCACTACCATCAAACACCACGTTTTGCATACACTTGCATGATTCGGTCCAAGGGTAGAGTTTTTCTCCAAATTTCCTTTCTTACAACACTTGCAGTATTTGTGCCCACAGCCACCTCACACCAGCTACAGACTGGACCTCTTGACTTGCAGAAGTTAGAGATGGGAGAGATCTATTATGTCCTTTACTCCATTCCTCTGCTCATGTGAAATTGTTCTGTGCAATCTTTTTGAGAAGATACTGCCAAGTATAATCCTGCCTAGGCAGGGGGATGGACAGGTGACCTACCAGGTCCTTCCCATCTGAAATATCTCTCGTGTTGTGACTAACTTCACTGTCCTCCTTATCTCCCACTTACAAAATGCAGGGACCAGGCATCTTCATACTGCTCATGGCACAGGCTCTTGCTGCTGCAGTTGTCACTCTCCCTTTCCAGCTCCCTCCCCACTGTAAGCTGTCATGTGTGAATTTCTTTTTCCACAATGTCTTGGAGCTCCTGTCTGTTGTGGCTGCATGGTGAAGTGTGACTTGTATTGCTGAGCCAATATATTTTTCTAGTTTTTTGCCATTTCTCTCTGGAAAGGCTTCCTTTTTGCTTCTGCTATCATCCACTGTAAAAGCTGAAGTGAAGCAATGATAACTTTCATTCTGAAACACACAGATAACATCAATGAAAGGATGTTAAGTCATCTACATAATTAAATAGCAATTGGCCTTAGCCATTACTCATTATAGTGTAGCTTTTTGTCATTCTGTTTGATGCTAAAGGATGTTCAGCTGCTTGTAATTGATAGAGAGGTTTAATCTGCAGTGGTTTCACTGTAATGAGCCAAGCATGAAGCTATTTTTTATGTTAAAAAGGCTAAAAGAACCCTTGTTTGGGAGTAGGCATGGGGATAATGCTTGGGGTTCCTCAAATTCCCCAAGTATAAAAATCATCTTTTCTTCTCTATTAGTTGATTTTCATAAAGTGTGAGTTGAGCAAAGATTGCTTTTGCTTCAGATGTAAAAATGCAGACCTATTCACAACAGTTGAATCACACTGAAGCTATCAGAATAATATGTTTCTAATCTAGGGACTCAGAATAGCAGAGGGCTAGAAAGAAGCACTGAGAATTCTGCCAGAAATTAATCAGGAAAGAGCTTTCCTTAGTCTCTAAATGAGGCTTCTGCAATTTGTAAAACAAAATGGATGCATTTGAAGAGCAATAAGTGGATTATGTCGTGCAATTGGGTTTTGTGAAATTTTAAGCAAAATCCATAAATATCAGGTTTGAGGGGAAGTCAACAAGAGAGAGCTTTGAAGCAGCTCCTTTTTTTATTATTATTTTATAATAATATCTCTAACATATTAATGACCATGGCTGGAAACGGTGTTAAAATTCACATTATCTTCATTAAGTCTGCAGCAGAAGAAATGTGCAACAAACTACACTGTAAGGTTCTGATCTGCTCCCTTTGAACAAACATTTGCAGTGTTTTAAGCTACAACCCAGCTGTTTGTCACACCTCTGTTACAAGTTTTGCCTCCATGGCAGGAGCAGCAGAAATAGGTGACTTTTACTTACAGCTTGGACGCTTCACTGACTGGAATGGGAGCGTGGATCCACCTTTATCTGTGGAAAAATCGAATACTCTGAGTTGCTGCAGCTTAGGCAGAGGCAAAGCTTTTGTTTTGCCAGCTCCAGAATGGTGGCAGAGCAGTGGCTGTGACAGCTGGAGCATAACTAGCAAGAGATAGTCAATGAGCCCTAAACCAGATGAAAGACAGAAGAACCTTTAGGCCAATGCTAATGATCATCAGCTATCCAGGAGGCAGAATATCAATAAAAACTTAAAAGCACTCCTTTTTCTCCTTTACAAATTAACCCTGCACCAATGGGGAGGAATTCCTCTGAGATAAATATGTCAAGATATTGGGAGGCTTGAAAAGCACAGGAAATACCAGAAGGAGAGCAAAACTCAAGAGAAGAACAGGAAACCAAACTACTTATCAAAAACAAAACCACAAATAAAACTCCCAAACAGACAAATAAACAAAAAAAAAAAAATACTTCCTCATCCTGAGCAGTGAGCTTGGTCAGGAAAACGTTCCTTAGAAATGAATATTTAGCTAAATTCACAGATTATTTTGGTTTGAAGAGAGCTCTGAAGGCTCTCTAGTGCATGTGTTGGCAGATCAGGTGGCTGAGGCTTACATGTGGCTGCATCTTGAGCACCTCCAAGAGCAGAGGTGACATTAACCCCTCATTGCCATGAGGGTCTGAAGGCAATATTGGGAGGAGAAAAGCACTCAGGAAAACGAGACTAGAAATTCTATGCAAGACCCCAGCTTTGAGGGAGGTAACATGGGGAAAATCACATTCTTTGTGCCTTTGAAAAAGCTTCCAGCATCAGTGGATTTAAAGGAAGTGTAGTGGATGCATTCTTAAGCACAGAGGAGTGGTTGATCACTGGGAAGGGACTTGCCTCGAGCAAAAGACATTTCTGTGGTTAATGTGGTTATTTTGTTTTCTGCATCAAATGAATACAAATCTGTTAAGGATAGCTAAAAGTTTTGAACTGCCCTCCAATAAATGAGGAGTTGGACTTTTCATATTACTGAGAATTTGCTATGCAAAGAGATTTTTTAATAGTTCTAGAATGCATGGCTGTAAAAGTAATAAGGGAATGAATGGATCCAGGGAAAAATACAGTGAGATTTACAATTTTTCGCTTTGTTTGGTTGTGGGCTTTTTCTTAGAGAAAACATTAAAATGGCAAGAGTATTAGAAGGAAAGAACATTGCTTCTCCATCAACACAAAGGAGAAAACGTTGTTTTATACATAACCTAAAGGCGTGCTTTAATGTGAGTTTTGTGTAAAGCTTTGATCCTAAGATAATCACAATCACTAGAAAAAACAACACAATCATTGTCGAGTAAACCTTTATTCCTTTTGATGTACCAGTCTAATTAGAAGTGACTGAATTTCCATTCCCTAAAAAATTTTCAATATTTGATTTGATTTCAAATCAGTTCCATTTGGTCTCATATCAGGATGAAAAATTTACATTTAATTTTTTCTTGACAAACCATGCATTCTACCTTTTTCAAAATATTAGTTTTTCTATCCTCTACTCTCTTACCAAGTAATAAAATATTTGAAACAAAATATCTCAGTTATATCCTACATAACTTTCAAATTGAATTGATGTGTTCCAAGGAAATACATTGGTATAATAAATTCACCATTAAATAATGTACCCAATGAACTGTAAAACTAAATTGAATTCTTGCCATAATAAAAGTAATCCCTGATCCTAAAGATCTTGTAAATCTCTGCTCCTAATCAGTAACAGCCTTCAGCATCTGATTCTGCCAAATCATAGGGAATAGCTTCAGGAATCACTCCTGCATAGTCTTTTCTTTTTTATTCTGGAAAAAAAAAAAAGTTTTCAAAAAAATCTTATTTTATTTTTTATTTATATGCACGTCCTTTTCTATGAATCAATAATGTAAATAAATATAATCTGCTGCCATGCAAATGAGTTATATGTCCCAGTTTTAGCAATTACTATGGTACAAGTATGAGGGCATGTTCTACAAACTGCTTCATTACTGGTACTCCACTTTGGGCATGCATCATGATTTTCCACTAGCTTCTAATTTGTGACTTGAAAAATCAAATTGAAAGAACTTGTAATTTGATGTATTCTTTCAAAATTCCTCAGCCATTCTGTGATCATCTCATAAAAAGAACAAGAATGGTGTCCCTTTATCAGGTTGGTTGCTTCTTCCCTGTGAGAAATCTTTTAATTCTTTATAAAGAAGAATGAAAGAGAATGTGGGGATCATAGAAGATAGATATGACATATTACATGACCAAGTCCATGCTCCTGACAATTCAAGTTAGTCCTAATATTCAGGTGTTAAACTGTTATTATAATTGACTTTAGGAGAATTTTTAGCCTGTAAAATTTATTTTGGAAGGTCATTAAGATCTTCTGGGGATTTAGTGGATCCAAGGACCTCACAAATCTGCATTCCACTGTTGTTTCATCTCATAGCTCTTGCACAAGGGTCTGCCTTGGCCTGGACCTCCATGGAGCAATCCTGGTCTGCTCAGGTCCAGGGATGCTCAGGCACTGTGGTCCTTGAGGACACAGAACAAGGACACCCATCCACGTGAATAAAACCTTGCAACTAAGAAGTGCTGCTGGTTTGGGTTTTACCATTTCTCCTGTTATATGTTCTCTGCATTCTTTACACATATATTTGTAGCCTATTGTATTAGTGGATAGTTTTCTCTGATATTTTCCATAGCCTTCCCTAGGCAGAAAGACAAAACAAATTCCACAACTCCAGAGGGTATGAGGCCCTTTTCCTAGCTTGGTTCTTCTCCTGGCTACCAAGGCTGGGAACACCTCCTGGAGATATATTTTACAAAGTACAGCTACTACTGAAGGGTGGAAAACTTAGAAAGGGCTTGACCCAGAAGAAAAATCCCATCACCACTTGTGGTCCTCACTGGTTCAAGAAAATACTGATTTACTAAACTTATAAAAGCTATGTGCACCCCATGTCTGTGGGCTTTTGTGAACATCTTTCCATAACTTCCCCTGACATCCTTCAATAACAATCTACCTTTATATTGCTTCCTTACTAAAACTATCTCGAATTTCATTTCCAGGTTGGGATAAATGTAACAGAAGAAAGGGCTGCCTGGTTGCTCTGGGAGTGGTGGGAAGAAGGGAATAACATGAACACTGCCAGTGGCTAGAGATGCCAGTTCATAAAGTCTGTGAGGGAAGCTCTCTGGGGTCACACATCCTTGGAGGATGTATCTAAATAACCTGGTGAAGCTTTGCAGCAGCTGGGAGCTTCTGTAGGGGACTGCCTTGCTCCAACAGGAAGGAGGAACTCCAGGGGGAAAAAAAGGGACACCAAGGCTCTTTCTTGTACTATGAAGGGAAATAAGGCACAAGATGCCACTCCTTAGAAATAAACAGTCTGAAAAAGGAATGGAAAGAAAAGAAAGTGTGGCTAAAGACCAACTTGCCTGCAATCTACAGAAGGAGCAACTCCCCAGGTTTTAAGCAAAATAGAGATGTAGTTCACCTTAGAGTCCCAGAGTTCTCTTTTTCCCTTATTTCACATCTAATTTCTTTTTCCAGAAAGCACTAATGTGATTATTTCTTAAAATATTTTTACCTGTAAATCCCTCTTTTAATTTAAAAAAATGCGCTGAAGCTGTGAAAGTAAGATGTAGAGAAGTGTCAAAGAGAGATTGCTCTAATAAGACATTCGAGGTGATTTGATTTCCCCTGCTGCTGCAGTAGTCAGTAGATAACATCATATTTTAGGCTCTTGTAAAATTTTAAAACAGTTCATGAGGAGTATTGATGACATATCTGCTGAAGTTAGGTATGTCCTTTAATTTTTCAGCGAAGGAAAACTGTTGCTACTGTTTTCACTAGGATACTAAAGCAGGCATGTATGTTAATGGAAGGAATTGAATTGAAGTGCTATCCAAGAGAACTTAAATGTTATTTAGGCATTTGTAAATGCAAATGAGGGATGTTTTTTTCCAAACAGAAGCTCCAGTTCTTAGTGTCTGCACTATTAAGCCTCTGCAACTGGAATCTGCTTTTAGACCCAAATAATCCAAAACCCTTTTAATTCTTCAAACTCTCATATATGTCAGGTATGCAACAACCTAATCCAAATACTGTATGTCACATGTACCCTTCAACAATTATTTCAATTTTTTATCAAATAATTTATGTGATGAGCAGTGTTTTGCTGCATTTGACTAGATTATCCAGCTTTGTTTGATAAATTATCTAGCAAATAATAGAAACATTCATCAAAGAATGCAATCTGCAGTATTGGATTCTTTTGGTATTTGACTGGCTTAGATGAAAACATATCAGCAAAATGGAAGCTATGAAAATATAGTGATAAGACTACAGCAGCCTTCCCAGAAGGTTTCATAAACCAGAATGAAAATAAAATAAACCAAACCCACTGCTCAATGTTGATGTTCTACTTATTTATTTTTTTTTAATTTATTTTTGTACCATAGGCATTTACTCTTTAATTGAAACAGTCAAGGAATTTTGTTGTTTAGCACGTTGCTGTGGTAATTCAGAAGGTATACAGCTGGCTACTGAAAAATGAAAAATCAAAAGACAAGAAAAGGTGATTTAACAAGGTGATTTTCAGCTGTTCAGTGAACTAAACAGATACCTTAAAAATTAACTTATACCTTAAGATGTGTTTCTATATTTAGTGGGGATAAAGATGATATGTCTTCATTATGTGCTGTAAGGAAACAATTGGCAGATGTCTGAAGTATCTGTACCTTTACTGAGGTGCTCAAACCTGTGAATATATATTGATGCTCTTTCCCCACACGTGGGGCAAGCTGTACCTTTGGAAAACCACAAAAGAACTCAGAGGAACCACGCTTGGAGCTGATGGCAGCAGCTGCAGGGGTGTGAGGGGTTAGGGAGGGTGCTCAGTGATGTGCAGAGAGACACTGCAGGGGAATTTGGCACTGGACAGCCCAGCAGGGAAGCAGTTTCCATGGGAGTGATGTGGCTGCCAATAGCAGCCTGAGAATGTTGTGCAGGTCCTTACCTGTGCAGAACTGGAGCTGTGAACACAGCCCTTGTGCACCAGGGAACTGTCTGCTTTGCCATGAAAAGGAGATAAGAGAATGAGCTCTAGGAATTTTTAGCTTTACAGTCTTGATCCAAACCCCATTTGAAGCCTTTCTGCTAATTTCAAGCTGGCTTTGCTCTGGTTACAGGGGGAAAAGGGATTTAATTGTCAAGGCAGCTGGGGGTGATCTTGTTTAAAGTGCCTTTGTAAAAAGCTGGTGGCAGACAACAGCTGATGGCTTAAAGACATACTTCATCAAAGTGTATGTCCACTTCTGGTATTAAAAACTAATGCATTTGTCACATGCAATTGGGCCTAAAGCAGGCAAAAGTACTTCACAGCATGTCCCCTGAGAGCTATCATAAATAGAAATCAGAAGAAGTGCCAAAATCCTTAAGGCTTGACAGCAAATGATGTTTTAATTTAATGGACGTACAAAACTCTCTTTGACATCTAAATGGATGCTTGCCATTAGAAATCTCTCCCCATTCCCTCAATATTTGTGACAAAAGGAGACATGTATATGAATGTAATTGTTTATTTTAATTTTAAAAGCTAAATTTGCATAGTACAGTAAAAGTTGCCTTTATAAGGACTGAGCCCACATTCCAAAGATGGAGATGTTAGTAACTTGAGAAAAATTTTATCTCAGAGTGGATATAGGAGCCTTTAAAAGTGGATCCCTTTTCTACAGTAACCTCAGCACAGGGTGGAGGATACTGGCATCCATAACTCAAAGAATAAATTTTATAATCCCAATCCTTTACCACAGGATTAGCCTAGTGATTGTAATTGCAGTGAAGCAGAAGGTCAGACATTGAAAGGGGATCTTACTAACAGCTTTTGCAGCTGTTACCTGTGTTAAAATGTTCCTGTTGAATCCTCTAAAAACCTAGCTGCCAAGTTATTTGCAGTTCTAAACCCAAACTATTAAACAAGAGGGACAGGACAACACTAAAATGTTGCAAAGCATCCTTCAGACTTAGTTGTTGCATTTGTGCTGCTTTCTGACCCTAAACTTAGACAGATACTTTGAAAGGAGCCAAGGCAGCTCACTGTTGAAAGGTTCTGACCTTTCATCAAGGTTGTCTGTTCATTTATGTGCCTCCTGAACTGCTCATCGCCTTCATTTATGATTAATAAACTCCTGACATCCTGTTTACACTGGATCACAAGTTCTTTATTAACTTTTCTTTTTTGTCTCCTTTGATATAAACGTAGAGTGCAAGGTTTGGGGAGTACGTTGGGCTTTTCTGTGAAAGATGTGTAGCTACATATGCAAAAAATTAATCAGGTAGGGCTTTACAACCAGAGTCATAGTATTCCAAAATTTGTGATGAACTCTGCATGAGCTGTCTAGATTATAGCAGTGCTGACTGAAGTTTTGGTATTTCAATAGGTGGGAATGATTATTCATGTGAATGAATTTTTTTTACATTTTATTTTAATAGGATACCCCTGGTCTGCTGTGTAGCTGCCATTCAAACAAGCACAATTGCAATTCAGGAGAGAAAGATTCAGGATTCACAGTTCTTCCACTTCCACTGAGACTGGGAATTAATGCAAAAAAGGGTTTCTTCCTAAACTTGTTGTTCCCAAAGCTTCTTTGGCAGAGTCTCCCTAAGAAGGGAGAGACCTAGTTCCTCTCTCTGAATTGGAAGGACAATTTGGAACAACAATTTGGAAGGACAGGACACCTTAGCACAAAACAAAGTAATGTTTTCCTTAGTCTCTTTTCAAAATCTGACCTGAATTATGCCTACAGTGTGGACAGAGGACTCCAAGCCTTCCTGCATCCTATTTGTCTTCCTACAAAAACATACTCTTATCTCTGTATGAATAATGTCTTGAAAAGCTACCAAAAAAAGGCTAAAGGAAATTTTGATTTTGCAGAAAAGGTAGGAAGTTCTATCTTTTAGATTAACTGGCTCAGATATAGCTCTTAACTAATAGTTAATAGAATTGCAGTTAAAAAAAAATCCTTCAGCCAGTTAAAGAACTTGTGATGTTCTGATCTATGTTATTTCTGCTGGATAGAAAAAGACCTCAGGTGCATTTCAGGCTTAGTCCCCTTCCACGACACTTGCCAATTCATCTATTCAATTTCATAAATTAATCCATCTTTAAGGAAATAGACTTTTTTTTTTTTTACTTATTGCTTGTACTACATGTGCTCACAGGGTCTGCAAAATTCTATCAAACTCTTCTTTAAATGTCCTACTGATTATGTCCAATGTAGGTATCAAAACTCACTCCAGTAACCTTTTCCTGGTGGTTACCTGCTAATATTGTTACAGTTCATGGATGTCTCTGTGTGTGTTTTTAAAGGAGATGACTTTGCTTTTTATAAGGCCCCTATAGTCACATCTTCTTTCTATTAACTGTGTAAGTGGAAAAAAAACCAAACCATTATTCTGGTTAGCATAGTTTCTAACAACAAAAACACTTCAGCCTGCATAAATGTCTTGGCATATCAGAGGGAGAGAGGCATGAGAATCTTGGGGGTGAATTTCTTGTTTCAGATCACAGATGGACAGGTAATTTCCTAGGTTCTGGCAGAGTGTTTTTACAAAGACAAAGACATTGGAGGCATGACTGGGTTAGTTTAATGTCAGCTGGCTAAAATGTTGGGGCTTAATCTAAGGAAATTACCTGGATTTCTTGAGTCATGAGCAGAGATGGGCTGCAGAAAGCTCTTTTAGTTTGGGGGGAGTTTTTCCGTGGTTATTTCTTTCTGTCTCACTTTCTCTGTGTCTCTCTGGTGGTGGAGGAAATCTCGAGTAGCATCACAGGCCATAAGACTTCAGACATTTCATCAAATAAGTCACATCTTCCTCTGAACCTGCTCTCCAAAAGTGCCAAGGCATGCAGCCAGTCTAGTAAGTAATTTTGACTTCGTTTAGCGTTTTAATAACATATATTCTTACATAGTTTTTTTCCTAAACACAGGGCAAAGAGTTTTCTGGATGCAGCTACAGAGTTTATCACTTTTCAGGACTCAGGTCTGTTTCCATGCCCATTTCCCAAACTCTTCCATTGTTCCTTCTCCCTTTCCTGACTGAATCATCTAAGATATATTTGCATAGTAAAATATTTTCATAATGCAACCTCAAACTCAGTGGCAGCCCTGACATAATGCTGAAATACAAATAATAGAATAAATATGAAAAACATTCTTATCTGCATCTATAGATAAAAAATGAACAAAAAACCTGAGCAGCAAGCCCAAAGCCTCTGTTCTTTTGGGCTCAAATGGGACTCGCACTTCAAAGCTGAGAATAGTTGTCTTAGTCCAGAATTCAAATTTACAAGTAAAGTTTGACTATGTCAGAGCTAGTTCTCTTACCCTACATGTTGTAAATACCTTTGAACTCACTCCTATGAAACAGAAATGCTTTCTGAAGAAAGAAGTTGAAAAGATAAGTGGCTTACGAGCTACTGTAATTAAAATCTAAAAGATGCTTTCCCAGCTGTTGCTTTTGAAGTTATGCTTAGTTGGTGGCTAGGTGCCAGCATTCAATTAGAAGTATGCATTTTTATTAACAGACTATAATGTGTTATATCATGTCAATAATTCCTTTTAAATTAGTTCTTTTTATTTTTAGCAATAGTCACAGGTGTCCAGGTCATTAAATATTAAAATGAGCCCCACTGACAATTGTGCAACATCCTAAGTTTGTTTGGTGTTTTATTTGCACTCCATTTGAAGTTCAAAATTAAAATATCTCTGAACTAGTAGAGAGGAGGGTTTGGCCAAGATAAGTTAGTGCCTGAGGGGAAAAAATAAAAAGAGAAATTCACAGCCTATGTGCAACTTTTTGCCTGCATTCCAGTTTCTAATTATCATGGTTTCATTTACTTACTCATCATCTGCCTGTTGCAAGTGAGGGCCTCATTATTTTGATTCACTTCCTTAGATGTCAAAGTCTCAGCCTGGAATTAGTATGGTGAGGGAGGGCTTGATATTCACAAGCTTTTAGAGGTACTCAGCTCGGTGTGGAAACAACACAAGAATCATCTTCCTGAAAACAGCCTTTTTTTCCCAGATTCCCAGCTTTTTATTGCAGGATTCATTTCACCAAACTTCAGTGTAGGTACCTTCATCTGGGCTTGATGACTAATCTGCCTAATTGAGGCAGATATTTTGGGTTAAGAAGAATGAAGCCTGGAAGGGTCTTTTAGTCTTTCTCATAGGTTTGCAGGAGCTTTTGACAGCAAGTCAGAGGTTTTCTATCTGCTGTCAGAAGATGCCTGAAGTTATAAGGGGTGGTCTGACCCACCTTGTCTTTATTCATGGTTAAGACCCTACCCAGAGTGAAAAAAGGGTTGAGATTTGCTTTTTTCAGGGTGCCAGTGGATGTTCAGGATGTTGTGATATCATTTGAGCCATAATATAAACTACTGTGTTTTATCTTTTTGTTCATTTTAATATCATGGAATTGAAGATCCTTTAATATACTTTGTTAATTACTAGATATTGATAATGTTTGCAATACAATACATAACCTATTGGCAAAATATATATATATTTAGTCCGTAGTATCCTTCATTAGTGGCTTAAAAATAGTTTTGCCAATAAAAATTAATTTATTCTTGCATGGTATTTGAGTAGCTGCCTTCTTCATTTTGCACATAGAAAAAGGTCATGTCCCCACAATCACATTGGAAACAAGCTAAAAGCTAGCTGGAAACCTAGAAATCCTCATTTCTATTCCTGCTTTGATGGCTCTGGTAGGTGTTGCTGACAAATGCTATTTCTTGTGCTGTTCTGGAATTAAGACCATAGGAAAGCAAATGGTGTCTAAGCTCTTCTGCCACCCCATTCCAGCTTCTCATTTTAACCTCAGCTGAAGAGGACAAACTCCTCATGACAGCAAGTTGATTGTTAAAAAATAAAAGAGAACAAGACACCATTTATTGGTGAAACCCCATTTATTGGTGAAATCTTTTTAAGAAAATTTATCTAATTAAAAAATACGGATGTTGACTTGCACTATTACTCATTTTTCACTGGACTTTTAGAATTTTGGATCATTAGGTATTTTTAACCATCAGCAGTTAGCTTAAGAAAACTGTGCATGCCAAAACATTCTTTTTATAACTGAACAGCTGTTTCAGTAAAACCTGAATTTTCACATAGATCTGTGCAAGTGCTGCAAGTGATGTTCTTTTCTTTCTCTGACCTATCCCTGACACCTCCAAGAGCTACCTGCAGGAAATATATCACTTCCCTCCATTTATAGCCTGTGTTCTACTGAATAGCAATTGGTTCCTGGCCTTTGCCAACAACAAATTATGAGCTTCGCTGCATTTTCCAGCTGTCTTGTAGAAAAGAAAGGCAATGTTTTGTCTATTCCTCACTTTTTTTGGTTGTGCTGTACCTGTGCATTCCTTCCAGAGAGGCCCAGCACCCTTAGTTTGTGACTCTGCAATAATCTTGCACTGTCAGTAGCCCAGGGAAGTTGTGCCACTTGCCATCCAACTCAATATCCCACACGTGAACACACGAGCTGCTTGTCCCTACACGGGTAGGCTAAGTGATGGATTGCAGGATACAGCAAAATCTGCCAGGGACTTGGAAGGATTTCAATTTCTTTGGCTGGTCTGTGACCTATTTATGCGTGCTGTATTGATAAATGAAGTGAAAAATCTTTTACACCTTTCAATGAAGGGGCCGTTTGGTCTGGCAACAGCACTGACACTTTTAGTGATGTCCTATAGGAAACAGCTGGGATTATTAATTCATTTTTACACAGGTCACTAAGCATCCAGAAGTCAATATTTCTTTTAAATTGCTCTCAATCTGGACCAAATCCATTCTGAAGGTGAAAGGTTCCAGATATATACTGCTACTGGCCATTATTAGAGTCCTTTTTAAGTCGTGCCAATTGTTTTTCCTTGGTTCAGCCTGAGAACGACTGTGTTAGGAGGAAAATAAAAAGTGTACATGCTCTGTAACTTTTGTATTTAGCTCATGGTGTAATTTCATATTTTAGTTCTTGGAAATATATTTTATTACAGATGACACCAATCAGAGTGAAGAAAAGATGAGAAATACTTTAGATTCTGTGTCTGAAACAATTGCTCAGTGACTCAAGACTCAAATGTAATGAGGAAGGAAGATTTGCAAGAAGGAAAGATTTACACAGACACAGTTAAGGATAAAGCTGAGCAGAACTGCACGGTTTCGATTCCCAGGAATTTCTTCAAAACTGTAATTTGACTTTGACTTTGTGAGAAGACATACCTGATGACTCCAACATTTGATGAAAGTCAAAGCAAAAGTGCTGAACTTCAAGGTGCATGATGGCAAAAGTAAGGGCCTGAAATATGACCTGAACATCCTCTGTCTTTGGAGGCGAATGGAGGCAAAATGAAACTTTTTTGCTGATCTCTGGAGAAATACACCCAGCTCCTCAGCTCTTGGCACTCTCACTGCTATCTGGCTGGCTTAACACATTACTGATTCTCTTTTATAATCCTTTTTCAGAGTTGTGAATGACTAAACAAGTCCCAGAGAATCAGGTCCTCTATCTTGGATATTAAAGAGCTGGAAAGAGTATGGAGAAGAGATGCTGTAACTATGCAAGGACTGGAAATACTGCCTTGCAGCAGCATGTTAAAAATGAAATACTAGCTGCTTAAACAGATTAAATATTATTTGATTACAGTGTGTAAGCTCCTTTTTGAAGAGATACTGATATAAATGATACCTGAAATAAGAGAAACAAGCAGGTGGGGCAGGTGGATAAATCCACACACATTCATTTTGGATATATAAACAATCCCTTCATCTTGGGAATTAGAATAGCAAGGCAAAAAATGGAACAGAGTGGTGGAATCAAGCCTGCAGGTGGTTGTGCAGGAATTAGTCCCACTTTGGGGGTGTCTGGGTCAATCAGTACAAGATGTCACACCAGCTGCTTCTAAATTGGTTTTAGGTCTTGGTAGTGGCTGCTTGGCAGCCCTGACTTTGTCCTGCCTCCAGCCTTGATGGGAAGTTTTGGAGCACTCCTTACATCTGGAAATACCTGAAGGAAATTTGATGAGCAGTGATAGAAATGGCTGGAAATGTCCTTTCATAAAAAGATCTCTTTGCAAAGAAAAGTTGTTTGTAGAGAAAACTCCCGTATTTCTGCAGATAGGTTTTTTTTTGGTTTNNNNTATTTCTGCAGATAGGGTTTTTTTTTGGTTTAATCAGGAAATCTAAGCCAAAACTTTTTATTTCTGGGCTTGTTTGACTAGAAAAAAAAATCTCAGCTTGTTCAACTGGCCAGAAACAGTAATGAGCTGGTTCAATATTGTTTAGTTTGTTGTGGTGGTATCCTTAGGGATTCTCTGTTGTCCTAATTCATTCCCATCCCAACTTCTGGGGCTGATGGATTATTTGTATATAAACCAGTCAGATTTCTTCTGGTAGAAAGAACCTGGGTGCAGTATGGGAGTTCTGTGATGTCTTATGGAAGCATCATCCCTGCAGAGAGCACAGGAAAAAAGAGCAAGCATGCCAAGGAATAATTTCTCAGGAGTATCTGTGTTGTGGTGTTTATGATCAGCTGAGATACTACTGAGGAAAAAAAAAGCAAACCAATTTTCCTTCTTTCCACTGTTATCACCTTTACCTTTATCTCCTTGAAGCTCTGTTTTACTTTTTTATCAGTCATGTTGAACACTGGTAAGATTCTTCTTCATCCAACCTCAAGCAGTCATTTTCAGGAAATTAACTTGGCATTGTAACAGCTCCTAACATCTGTGACTCTTGACTTGGAGATAGTTGAATAAAGGAGCCAGGAAGAGCTTTAATTTATTGCCAATGTATTTCTAATTTTTAATTTTTTTTTAAACTAAGACTTAAGAGTTTGATTTTCACCTTCATTATATTAAACCTATTTTAGGTATGAAAATAACATGAGGGATATAATGTGTTTTGTACTACATCTTTCAAAGAGGCCAAAATAGAATATCCTCACGTTTCCAGAAAATAAAATTGTCCCTGCTGGTATAGAGATATTTTGTTTCCTTTTTAGACTGATGCTGGTAAAGGTCTCGCTGTGAAATTTGAAGTGGATGTAAAGTTCTAGGAATATTTGCTGCAGAACAGCTGTGCTCTTCTTTACCCTCCTAATGCCAGTTCAGCATGAGATTCACCTGTGTTTACATCAGAGTAAAACTAAGCACCCCTGGGAGGAAAGCTACCAACCAAGTATATTTTTACAGAATGGTGATATTGTGATGAAAACACTTTTATTGCCAAGGAAGAGGTAAGGAAAACAATAACAAACCCCATGGTCTACAGGTGAAAAATGGCAGGCGCACTGGATCACTGCATTCATTTGGATCTGCACCTCATTTTCCTTTCCTAATGTAATTTTGTATTGGTATTTAATTTACTTTCCACATATTATTCCCAGTCATCTTTTATTCTTTATGGTCTTCTTTATTCTTTCAGGTCTTTCCTGGTTTTATTTGCAATTAAGACAAGAAAGTATGTCAAAGCCTTTTAACATGGAAGAACCCTTCTGCATTATAAACTGCCTCTCGTTTGTTTTTCATAATTTTAATTTTATTTCCACTTACTCTTTTCTAGTCAATCTTCCTTCCATTATCACAATTTCCCAACATAGCTTGAAAAGCAAATACTGCAATTACTTTATAACAGTTGAGAATTTTTTCCACTGAGCTGCATCTACCTTGGTTAGCAGTCATACACAGACACAAACTGAATTTGTTTTCAGATTCTAAATTTCACATATTCTCCTTTTTGCAAATAAATTGAAAAAAACCCACCCTTCAGACCTGACAATTTTAATTTTTTATGTCTAGATCAGCAGGTGGAAGATGAATTCCTCTCCAGCTTTTCCACTCAAAATCCCACCTCTTACCTAGCACTGTATTTTCTTCCCCTTTTTAACTTTTTGCTGGATCATAATTCATAAAAGTGGTAGCTACACTTCTACCTGGGATATTAAAAATTTGGCAGAACACAAACTAAAATGTTTCCTTGGAGGTAATAACGTATGTGAGTTTTAAAATTATCATATACTAAAATTGTTAAGTTCAGGGTGACTCTTCAGGAGGTTCAGAACTGAAGGGTTAAATTGCAGTCTGATTTTTCAAAAGCAATGACAGTTCCCAGTAGATTTAAGTAAGTATTTTTAAGAACATATTTTAGGTTTATATATTTCAAATTTTCAGTCCAAATCCTCAAAGTCTAAAAAGAAAAATCCTATGCCATCAATAAGCATCTAACAATTCAATGCCAAAGCAGTATTAGACTGGCACACTTTGGTGCTCCTAAGATTTAAGAGATCAATATTAGGCATTTTACATTAAAATCCTCTACATCTGTCTCTATAATTAGGTCAAAAGTACCCATTTTAAAACTTTTCACTTAGGAGTTTATGGAAATGGACAAATAGCCAGTGTTTGGGAAATTTCATATGTAAGACTTCTTTCACTCTATTTTCAAATTATTTATATTCCAGGTCTTCTGCACTATTGCTGACGTGAGGGACTTCCAGGGAGTTCTTCAGTCCTTGGTTTGCTCTGTTTTGATGCTGTGGGGGAAGAACCTTCAGCTTTGGTGTTTAGGCCTTGGTTTTTTATTGTCCTGTTCAATAAGCAGAAACAGAGAGGGAGTGGCATTTTGGCATTTTCACCCTTTTTGCTTTCTTTACTGGTAAAGTTTGAAACGTAATTATTTCACCACCTTAAAAAAATATTTTTTTCTCTTCTTTAACATATTATCTGGTAATAAATATTTATTCTCTGCAATCATTGCAAGTTCTATGGTGATCAATTTAGTATAAAAACCAAGATAGAGAAGAATAAAATCCAAGAGAGAGAAGAATGTGTATTTATGAGGTAGATGACTAGGGATTTAGAATTTTCCTTTTTCAGCTTACAGAAAATCGTGTAACCTGTGTGGGCCATCCTTTTAGGTCAATCTCATGCAGACTATTTTCTCTTTTTCTATATCAATCCTAAATTAATACAGTAGGTGCTCTGCAGCCAGCATGGTTTTACATTGATCTTGGCCAGCTTGTTTACAGTGTTTTGGCAAGTTGCTGATGTACTTCTCCCTGGGGATAGAGCAGGGGTTAATTGCTGTTAAACTCTCAGTGCCAAGTAATGGTTCAGACTCTGTGCTACATTAAAGATGACACTAATAAGGAAAGAGTGCACTGGATTGCTCTGTGTTGAAAATTGGACTTGTGGTGACAGAAACTTGGAGCAGAGCTGATGTAATAGGGAGGCCATAATGTAATTATAACTGCTGAACATGTGTCATACCAAGTTAAATGATACATTAATGAATCAAAACAGGTGATGGAGTGTTGTTCTTTCAGCAGATAGAGGTGTTTTCAAGGTCAAATTGTCATTAATCTAATAATCTCTAAACTGTGTAAGCTTCAAATTATAAGCAAAATCATCTCTAATGGGTTTTTTAGTGTATTTCTTGTCCTGTACCGACGGGGTTACAAAACCAGAAGATGCTGTTCTCAGTGTAATTTTGTTTATACCTCTGTTATTATATTCCTGCTATACCTAATACAATATGTGTATACCTAGCATTTTTCAGTCAGGTGTGAGCTTTCATCCCTGTGCTCCGAGGAGGCTGCACACAAGCCAAGAGGTGTGTAGCCAAAGAGTGTAGCATGGAGCCAAACTAATAAGCTTTGCTGGGAGAAGGAATACAGTCAGCAAATGGCTTGAAGTCAGCCTGAGCCATGCACAAAACAAGCTCACTCCTGCTCAGAGCAGAAGGAAGTGCTGGTGATGATGTGAGTCACGCTTTGCGTAAATTCTCTCCACCTGCTACGATTCTGCAGCAAATGAAAACCATCTCTTACTGGCTCCTGGTTTAAGTAGGATGAAGTTTCTGATTCTGGCAGGACCACTGTGTTCAGAGGGTGAGAAAAGGCTTCTGTTCCAGGTCATGTGATAGCCCAGAACAGACCCATACAAATGGCACATGGCCGCTTGAACATGACAGTATCTATCTCCATAGCAAGTCCTGAGTGCCGAAAGAAACCCAGCAGCTTTGTGCTTTGTGGTTTTATTAATGAAGCCTACAGCATTTTTACAAGTAGCCTCGGCTGAGAAGTTAAAATGAGACCCCCATGAAACAATGAATATACCCATTTTGAGCAAAGAAATCCTTCTTTGAATTTTGCACTCTGATTCCTGCTATGACTAGAAAAAAAAGTCTGTTTATTTCACATTAGTCTTGCTTCTCATAAGCTTCTCATTCATCCTCATGCTGTTAAAAAATGAAGCAAAGATTTCTTTGAAAGAGTCTAGCTGAGTCCATTTCTGACTTTCTATTAATAAATGGGATTTTAATGCTTAAATCAAATGGGGTCTTTTGACAATGTCATAATATGTCATACTTTGACTTTATTTTTAATTCTTACTTTTTTTCTTAATATGGCCAATAAATATTAAAAAAATAGAGCTTTGCAACACATTCCTTGCTACATAGTTCTTCTGCATTGTTTTTTCTTCTATTTTTCCATCGAAGATTTTGGGGTTGAACTCTCTTTTTAAGAAAATCTTGGACTTTACCTCATTTTCATTTTGTCCTATTACTTAAGGGAGACAAGTTTTCCTTTTGGGAAAGTCAGATAGCAGTAGAACTGCAAGCCTTCAGGAGACCTCCTAGGAACAAGGTCCATGCCAGCTCTATTCATCAGCACATCCTGTCTTCCAGCGCTGCTTTTTGGCAGAGGAGCTCCAGGAAGATGAGCACATCCCAGGCAAGGCTTTGTGAGGAACACCTGAGGTAGGAAGGGCTGTTCATGTTCTCTTTCTAAACCTTCCCTGTTCACCACCCTTTTCTCTGCTTCTCTTCCTCCCTCTGTGTTTTGGTGAACCGTGGACAAGCTGTGCAGCCTGGTGGTTCCTTTTGTAGCCACTCCGAGTGAATGAACAGAAGGGCAGTAGCACTTTTCTTCAACAGATTAACTCTGACTTTTTAAGTTGCTGCCAAGTGCATTTCATAGGATCATAGAATTATAGAAAGGTTGGGTTGGAAGAGGCCTTAAAGGTCATTCAGTTCCAACCCCTCTTTCACCAGCTCTGGTTCTCAGAGTTGAATCCAGCCTGGCCTTGAACACTTCCAAGAATGGGGCATCCACAGGCAACTTTTTCCAGCCTCACAACCCTCTTTTTTTCTAATATCTGATCTAAACCTGCCCTCTTTCATTTTGAAGCCATTCCCTTTAGTCCCATTACTTCACACCCTTGTAAATAGTCTCCCTCCTTCTTTCCTGGAGGCAAGGCAATTTGCAAGACAAATTTAATTTTTCTTTCCTTCCACAAAGCTCAGATTTGTCCTGAGTCAATTATATTTGGGTATTACTAAAATAAAATACTTCCCTTTCAGAATCATAGAATGTGTCAGGGAAGTCAAATTTTCCTGAAAGGAGATGTTCACAGAGGAGACATCACCACTAGGATCAAGAGCATGAAGTATCTTCTGCATAATTTGGAATCTTTGGCTCTTTAAATGTCTGGTAGGGAGAGAAAAATAAATATTGCTTCTATGGCATATACAATAAGCCATTAGACATAACTTTCAGGTCAGAATTTTTTTCAGGTGCAATCCCTGATCTACCTTTTTTTTTTTTTTACCATGAAGATTTTATTTAAAGCAATGTCCATCTTAGTCAAAAGTGAGCATTGCCTATTGTGCTGACAACATGCATTAAATATCTGTAGTGTATGCTCTCCCTGCACTACATCTGCTCAATTCATCCTTACTATGGAGGCTTGACACTCCTGCACTTTCTTGTTTGGCTGGTCAGTTAACCAGATCTAAGAATCATGGATATTTATTATGGTTGCCAATCTAAGGCTGAATTTCACCTTTGAGAGTCATAGGAAGTTTCATTGCCCGTTTTATTTATCGCAGTGTAATATTGGAAGAGAATGGCTAAGCACTGTAATGCTCAAGATGACATTCTCAAGGAAAATTTGCTACCTTACTAGGGATAAATTATCTAGAACATTTCATTAAGGAGGCTTTTTGCAATAGTGAGAAGTTGTACATGTTCAGGGCAAGTCGTTGTCTCTCCAAGGTGTAAACTCCTACTTTCTTAGTGGGGGAAAATAAAATAATCCTTTACCACAGAGCAGGTCTGATCAAAAATTTTATGTTGTCAACATTGAAATGTTCTGTGGGAATATAGAAAATTTGTAGAGATATTGTAAGGGGGGGAAAAGCATTTTAGTTTCAGAATGGACCATTGAAACTTCTGGATTTGAAGCAATGTCTTGTGTCAAGATGTATTAGACTTTGGATTGTTAACCATCATCTATGATTTAAAAAGTCAAGATTAGACTATAGGATTTTAGCTTTATAGAAGCAGAACATAACCCTAACACAGAATTAATTTCCCTCATAAATTTTGACTTAAGTGGAATAAAATAAATGAGACCTCTTGTTCTAACTGCATAGGAGACATAATATGATGAGGAATATGAACCAGAGTTGGAACATACAAGGTCTCTCTCATCCATCAGATGTTGAAACTTTGCCTGCAGAAACCTCTCATTTTTGGTATTTCCTGAAACAAAAGTACCTTGACACCCTCACAAAAATGAGTGATTCCATGAGAACCATCAGTATCTGGCTCAACATATGTTGCTCTTGATTCAGAATCAAAACATCTAAAGACCCACGATATATGCTCCAAAATGGAAATTCCAAACTTCAAACCAAACTTTAAAGAATTTCCCAATTCTGCTTTCCTCCAAATTTATTTTTTGTATTCAGCCATCCATCCAAGGAATATCCCAATCTTTGGTAAAATTAGTTTCTATGTCTTTATCATCATTAAGAATTGCCAGTGTCCACAGAGGTGCTGCCATGGTACAAGTGCTCTGTTACTTGTATGACATCATAGAAATAAGAATTATATGTAGAATTAAAATTAAAAGTGCAGCATGGCTTCTTTATCAGCTGTGGAAGGTTTTCAGTAGAGTACTTGTATAATAGCAGAGTTTCTTGCATTGGTCCCATCTTTTCCCAAATATATCCTACACTGGTTGTTAAACATAGCCTCACATGTTACAGGCCTGCTGTACTGTAAATGTCTTTTATCTATCAGTGACCCTGCATCAATTCCTGTAAAATCTGTCTAGTTCCTGAAAATAAACAGAGTACCAGAAAAAATTTGGATGTCTTGTCCTCTGCTACCTTTTTTTTACCCCACATTTAGATGCTGAGTTATAATTTTGATGGAAGGATTCCTTCAAATATGTTGAACTATGTAATGTAATTCACATGAAATTGCAATTGAGTTATCACCTGTTACTGATGACCAAAAAAAAATTGCTCAGATCAGCTATTTGAGGTTAATGTGCCTGAAACACTATTCAGATTTCTCTGGTTGGGTTGTAGAGTGATTAGGTTCTCATGATTTGGTCACACAGATTTTTAAATTCCTCTCTCCAGTAATCTATTTACTATGGTCTGAATCCTGCACATTTTGCTCCGGGGCACTGAGGCAGAATAATATACTTTAACATTTCTGAGGATAGAAGAAAATTAAGTCTTTGGGGCCATACAAAGGTGGGCTTGGGTAATATGTCCACATGGACCTTGATAATCTACTCCTTGGAGCTGGAACTCAGTTCTTAATATTTTAATATTATCTTTATACTTGCAATGACCCTTTCTACCGAGTGATGGATCTTGGAGGTACTTGTGTCTTTTTTATGGAAATGTGCATTTCAGAGGCTCTGGTACATTCCCAAAGTCAAGGCTGTTTGTTCTTCCAGTTCCATACATCTTTTCACAGAAAGCACAAATTCTTTGTGGTAGAGATGCTTGAGTTGTGTTATCAACATATTTCTGGCACCACAGTCCCTGTATGATGGAGTCAGAATCTGGTATTTCACTTTTCTTGTCTCTGTACAAACACAGAAAGAGTTCCTGCCCTAGGGATTTTACAGTAAAAGCATTAAAAATTAAAAAAAAATAATTAAAAAAATATATAATGGTTGAATTCAGGAACAGGAGATAAAGAGAGATACCAGCAGTTTCAGGACAGCTGGGACCTAGCACTTACCAGGTTCCGTGGGCATCACACAAGTGAATTTTAAGACCAGGAAGATGAATGAGGAGGTGACTTTACAGATGATAATAAGGTACTCCTTTGAGGCCCTTCTTCATCCTTTCTACGTTTTGAAATGCACATCTTCCTCCTTTCTTGTGTACCCTTTATAGCCTGAGCAGAGAAGAAAGAGGGAGAGGTGCAGTTTGCAGTCCATAAGAAGTTGGAGACTTGTCTCAGGTATTGATTCGAGGTCAGTGTTACATTTCACTGAGCTTTTGTTTGCATATGAGATTACCCAGAGATGAAAAGTGGACAGAAGAAAAAGGCCCCCCAGTAGGACACTGGAAGAGGATAAGGAGGGTTTACCAAGGAGTACACTGTAGGAATGATTAGAAAACTACAAAGAAAAGTGCAAAAGAAGAGGGTCACAGGCCAAAAGAGAATAGTTTCAAAAAGAGTGTGGTACACTGCTTCAAAGGCAGGTAAGAGGGCGGTGAGGATGTCCTCAGTGTAAGAGAGAAGTCATCTGAAACTGGGACAAATAATTTCACTGCTCTGTAAGAAGCACGATGGTATTTTTGATGGGATTGTAAAAAGTATAATCATCAAGTTCACAGATAAAAGGAGACTGCAGACAGAAAGCACAGCCTTAACAATGGCAACAGTGAGAATATTTAGAGAAACAAAATGCTTTGTGTTGATTTATGAGTTAGATGAAGTTTCCTTTTACCCATTAAAGGTAAAAGAAATTCTATTTATTGTATTTCCCTGAACTATCCCTGAGTTCAGAGTACATTTTCTTTATATTTCTTAATGTGGGTTGTGTCTGTTGTTTTGGCTTTTTTTTTTGTTTGGATGGTTTTTTAAATTGCTGTTTGTTTGTTTGTTTGTTTACCTTGACAATTTAGAAAATGCAAATAAACTATATGCTACTGCAGCATTAAAATGAGGCATATGTTTACCTGAACCTTAATTAGATAGAAAGGTTTTTTCACTTGTATGAAGAACCAATCCCAAAATGACTCTTGCAAATCAGCTATTGAACTTCCACTGTGATGCAATTCTGTTTAGTATCTTCTGTGCTCTTCCAAGCCTTACTAAAAGTTCTCTTATCAGCCTATCTCTAGATTTTCCTGAAACTACCATTGTTCAAATTATATTCATTCCATTTCCTCTTCCTTTGTTCATTACTATTTTTCCACTGTTCTGCAAGACATATACATTTTCCTCACACAGGACACCTGAATCGGGATATTTTAACTGGATTTTTACTGTGATGTGCTGCACACCTTTTTAAAGTGCTTTTGGTTTCAAATTTGCCTGTATCCTTTGCTTTTCAGTTGTGAATGTAGACCTAAATATTCCAAAGAGTTCTAAAATGTTTCCATTCTGCACATTTTCATTCATACCCCGGGCGCTGCACAACACAGGAAATAAAGCCCTGGATTTATTTATGTATTTCACTTTTTCCCTAGCACTTCCTCTTGGCTCGAGGTGCAGTTGTTAAGGGATCCAGTTTCCCACAAACCTGTGCTCTGCTCCTGAAAAAGGAAAACAAACCAGTCCTCCATAACCTCATTATTGAATGTGGTAAATCTCTGACCCCCCAAATTCATCAGCGTTCCCCTTAGACTCCTCAGCTGTAGCTTCCTTTGCACTGTCTAGGCTGCAGAGTGCCTTAAAGTGTGTCATACCTATGACATTTAGGGTTTATATATTTTAAACTGGACAAGTGTCTGATTCATGAGAAAACATGAAGAACATTCCCCTCCCGAGTGCCTACTGTTTCACTGCAGCAGGCACCTGGCTAATAAAGTTTTTTTCTATTAAGGGAGATATAATTTGCTAGCAGGATCTCGACAGTTGTCTTTAGAATAAGACAATATGCCTTTCCCCTCCCTACTGGGCCTAATTCCCTGGTAACCTTATTGAAAATGTGCATGGGCTACAAAACTAAAGATTAACTGTCCAGGGACCTGCTTCCTGGAGCTTATTTGAAGATTAAATCAAATGGCAGGCAATATATATTTGGTAATTCAGCTTTGTTTCAGACTTTTCCAATCTTGTGGCAAGTATAATAGAAGAATCTGACACTCAAAAGCACTAAATGGGTTTTTCTTTTTTCTTTCTTTTTTTTTGAAAATGCCTGGTATTTCTGTCCCTAGAAAAACTGGAATTAATGATTTATTTCTCATGTCGGAAGATTCTGCTCTTTTATTTTTGAACATGAAGCAAAGCAATTTTAATTACAGATGATGTGAATAATTTTTCTTTTTTTGTGACATACTGCTCTATGTAACAAACACCAGCAGAAGAGTTTTAAGAGAAGCAACAAATATCTACGAAGATGAAATAAGCATTCCTTTAAGCCAAAAAGAAAACACAGATATTGTTTTTTAATTCAGTCTTTAGACTATGTATTAGTTAAAAAAATTTTCTATTCAGCAAGTTGGATTGAGATGGATGGCTATGCTATGCTGTTTTAAAAAACTGTATTTAGAAGGCACATTCAAAGACACTGAAGTGCAATTTGTCCTAGTAGCAGACATCTGAAGAACAAGTGACATTCTTACACAAAATCTATATTGGTGATGTATTTAATTACAGAGTTGATTGGAATTGACAGCTTCAGTGACCTATGAGTGCACTGTTACTGACTGATGGATGCTTCAAATCTGGTTACTTTTAGACCAATTCACATACTGTTCAATAATATCCTGTCAAACTGCAATCTGCACTTTTGCATGTATATGGACTAGGCAGGGAACATTTTAATTAACAGAAGGTATAGATGAATGATGCTTAAAAATTGATGTAATTTTAAAAAATATGATTATCTTGATTTGGATAGGACATAAAGAACTCTGTATTATTCAGAGTGGCTGCATTCCTTAAGAAACATATATTTTGCTTTCATACTCACTCATATCAAAGCTCTCAGCACAGATTAGTTCTCCAGGCTCTTCTGCACACATGCAGGCAGTTCTTCATTAGGAGCTAGAGAGAGTCATTGAGAAAATGGTTTCTCCTCAACTTTCTGCTGAAATGGGGCCTGCTGAGGAGACTCTGGAACTTTTGTAGTCAGTGCAGTGCAGAGACCAAGCCCTGCAGCACCAAGAGATGGCTCCAGTGGCCACTTTGCTCGGCCTTTCTGCAGCATTAGCCACAGCCTCAACCACAGCACCATCCTCGCCCCTCTGTCTCCTTTGCTCCCACTCCTCTGCAGTTCTGGGTGGGCAGGTCATGCTTTTCTCAAGCTGTTGAATAATGGCTTGAGTCTCAGTGGACAGTCAGCTATTTCCCAGCAATTTATCGAAATAGAGCTTATCTTCTGGAAGAGTAACCAACAAGGTGTGAACTTCTGGCTGAAGAGTTCACATTCCTATCTGAAATAAAATGGCATAAAGGATGAGCAGGTACCTGAGATGTTAAAAAACCAAGTAGCCTCCTAGCCCCATTTAGTTAATTTGCACCTAGATCATAGAATCATATCCCAGCAGCAATGGCAGCAATAAAAAAAAATAAGCAAGATTTCCCTCTCCCAGGGTTTGTCAAAGTGATCGATGTCTTCCTTACTGCCAAATTATTCTGTGGTTACTACATGCATGATTTAAAACAGAAGCAACATCAAGGCTCCAGGATATGGTCTGGCTGACATGGTGGTGTTGAATCATAGGCTGGAATCAGAGGTGGTGCCAGAGGTCTTTTCCAGCCCCACTGATTCTGTGTGAAATCCACCAGCTCACCTGTCCAGTGGCATCTCTTCTCCATGGAGAAAATCGAGAACTCCTCAAAGAATCCTATTTTTATTGATCATAGGTGCATTTTCTGAAAGAGCAGTGGAGGTTAGAGAGCCAACGTGAAACAAATATGATCTGGGTGCAAAACATCAGGCTGAGAGAAGAATTTTCAGTGAGGATTAAGTTCCTTAAAAACCCCTAGGCTTTCTGCCTTAGCTTTGCAGTTAAGTGCTGAAAAAAAAATCAGAATTCCCATAGTTAAAATCTACATTTAAAGAAAGAGTGAAATGCTTCCAATTAAATAAATAAATAAACCCAATCTTCTGTATTTTTGTGTAAAACTTTTGCATGTAGTAATTTTAAAAAGTGTAGCAATATTTGTATACAAGAAGTTTAAAATATTCTTTTTTCACTTTTGCATCTCTTTCTAACACAATTTTGCATTTAAGTAGATGTAACAGATTTCACACTACACCTTGGAAAACATTTTTACTCTCTGAGATGGGGCAAGTAACAGAATATAGAAATATTAAAATTCTTACAGTTAGCCAGAATTTTACCAGTGCCAGCAAACTTACTTTGTTGTCAGCAAGGATTGTGAAAATATCCTTTGAGTGAAAAAAATTAAGAGCAAATATGAAAATTTAGAATGAGTTCAGGAGGTGGCAATGCTGCAGTACTTTCACACTTTGTATTAGTTGTAGCTGACGTGTAATTCATGATAGAATGGAGCTGGTTATGCACTAACCAAAAGATTTATCCCGTTTCTCTGCGGCCTGCACTGAGTTCTAAATTGTCACTGGGGATCATTTAAATTGGAAGTTAATCTTTACATGCCTTGGTTCGTGGCTCATGCACACCTAAAAGCTGTAGGGTAACTTGAATCTAAGCCTATTTTCTCTGTTTCTTCCTTGTGTTAAGTGCTAGCATACGAGACTAATTTTGGCTTGACCTAGTTGGTTCAGTTTAATGCAACTCCCCTTGTAATGAAGGCTACAAAATGTTTTTATTGTTGCCCATGCATGAATGACCTAAGTGGAACATCTATGCCTCTAACTGCTTAACAAGTGCTTGGCAGTATAAGGCACCTGTTCTGCTGTTTGCAACTTTTTCAGACTCCAGAAATGTTTAGCTGAAATTTCCTGGGTCGAATATCTGCCTCAGGCTGAATAGGATAAAAGAGTTCAACTGTTTCTAAGAAGAAGATTAAGGGGAAAAAAGCCTTGTTTTCTTATGTTAACAACCATTGTTTGAATGGGTTTAAGATAAAACCTTGCTAATATCTGTGTTTTAATGATAGCAGGAGCTGGGCAGTGAGATCTCTGAGTCAAGAAAGAAAGTAAAAAATGCTAAGTACAGATGTTCTCTCCATGCCTTGCTCCTTTCAGTCTGAAATCAGTCTGTCAAGCATTCAGACCTCCTGTCCTTTCTCAGTGTTCTCATATTTAGGTGTTTCAAACTCCTAGGAAAAGCTTTACCTGAACTAATTTTTTGCATTTATCTTTTCCCACCAATCTAGCAAAGATGAGTTAGGGCAATTCTGGCTGCAATAGTCAAATATTAAGCCAACTCTCAATTTTTTTTCTCACCAGCTTGTTCACTTGGCTGTAAGTGTAGCATTAGAATAATCTCTCTGCATCAGGAAAAGAAATAATGACGTGAATATTACACAAAATTTGAGCTGAATAGCAGACTCAATGCAATTTTAGGAGTTTTTCTCTTCATTTTCAACTTTTCTATTTTCCTCTGAAGCATTTCTGGATAGACATTCTGAGACTATCAATATGAATAGGATGTAACAACAGCCATCTGCAGGTCAGATAAACCCATCCATCAGCACATCAGCAAGTGGACCTAAAATATTTATAGAATTTTTATTCATGAGAGAAAGAAAACGTTAATTGGTGATTAACATAAGAAGGTAATAATGAACTCAAATCTGTGTAGTGCAGTTTTGTTATTACTCATTTTCTGCAGGCAAGATAAGAAAACAAAATGAAGAAATTAGTTTTCATTTGCCAGAAGAGCTATTTTGTGTAGATTACTGATGAAATGTATTTTGAAATCTGATGCATCTGTACATATCAAGATTCATTTCTCTGATCTAGTGAAATATCACAGATACTTCCCAAAAAGGGAGCTTTATAACAAACAGTAAAATCTCTATCAATCACTGTGTATTCATAATAACTCATAGCCCTGATACTTAATTACAGCTAAATATAATTTCTGACTTGAAACATTTTCAGCAGAGCACTCAGCATATTCCTAACTTAAAATGCAGTTTTTTTTGTATTAAAAGTTCAAATACTTTAATGGATTTGAGTCTGTCAAGAAGTTGTCTATATAGTCAGCAATTACTGTATGTAAAAGTATGGAAATAAGTTCAATTTCTGCAAAACAAGCAACTCTCATGAAAAAAAGGTAATGTTCCTTTAAGTAGCCTTCTTCAGAGAAAGAAAAGCTGAAGTGCCATAAAAAAATTATATCCATTGCTTGTCCTCTCCTAGTTTAATTTCATTTTAACTTAAATAAACATTTCTTTACATTTAGCAACATTGGAAAAGGCTGTTCTTACTCATGTTGTATGATTAAAACTACATTAGCAATATAGATGTATTAATTTACAGATACAGATACTAATTGCTTAAATATTGAGTTCAAAACTAGACACTAGTACTGGGAAGGGATAATTGGTTCTTGCCGTAGAAAAAAAACCATAATAAAGAACTTGAAAGTGCTGTCACATTTCACATAACAAGCAAAATCTCAGAATATTTGAAAAATATTCTGAAAGAAAATGTCTTGGGGCTTTCTTAATGAGAATGAATGTGGTTTGAAAAGATCAAATAATATTCACATATGTCAAATACAGGTTCTAATAACAGTTAGAGATAATGAATAAAATTAAAGTAGGTCATTTTTAGTCACTTAGGATCCAATAGGAGGCATACCTCTTCCTAACTGCTAGTTAAAATATAATTAGAAGCATTTGCTGTATTTACAAAAAAAACCAAACCTATATCAAAGATTAAAAAAATTAAAGTGGGATATTTTACCATTCTTTAATTTTCTGGTTTTGTTTTATTAGCATTTGAATAGCAAATGACATATAAATATGTTAATATTGTAAGAAGTAGCATAGCAGAGTCATAACCATAAGTAATATGGCAGCTATAAATATTCCGATAGGAGAGGTGAGGTTTTTCCTCTCATCCTGAATATGATGGCTTTAGCAATCCACAATTATCTACAAATAGACAGAACTGAGCATACAGAATTATAGAAAGAAAGAAAAGTCCAAATTACAGCATTATTTGGACACCAAATACTGAATTTCATAGTGAAAACATATGGAAATTCTTAAGAAGAAGAAGATAATCAGGGTGAGGAATCTGATATTGTCTCCTTTGAGTCTCAGTTGTCTCAGTTCAGGTGAATTCAACAGAGGCTCAGCACATTTCAGCACTGGTCATGCACTGCTGATTTGTAGTGAAGAGGGGAAACCCAAAGGCTTTTCAGACTGCTTGTTTTGGATCCAGCCAGCTCAAAGTGGATCCAGCCAATTCAAACCAGATCAAACCAGATCCAGCTTGATGCTCTGTGGTCAAAGATGTCCCAGCTCTTCCAAAAATGAGTCTTCTCTGCAGTTGAGACTTCTGCTCAGGGAGTTATGTACAAAATGGACACTAGGTTAATAGTGATTTTCCATTTTATAATCTGTAGACAAACTGATGAGGAGAGTTTTTACTGCCACACAAATCCTTGCAATTTGCACCAGCCACCTCTGGTCTGTACAGCAGAACACTAATTTTAAAATCAGCCCTTTTATTTATTTAGTCTCTCACAAGCAGAATAAGCTGCTCTTAAAGTCAAGTCCTCTTAATGACACAGAACCTTTTACACCCTTTCTTCGCTAATGTATTCTTCAAGGGAAGACTTGCATGTTTGAAGATTACTCTCAGACATAATGAAGAAACATCAGAAAGCCTGTTGGCCTAGAAAAGAGCCATTCACATCCATTCATTTATGCATATCCCACTCACATGCTGGTAGTGTTTTGTGACATGCATTTCTATCCCCTTATCCCTGAAGTTATCAGGCACCATGTGGAAGGCAGGCATTAAAGCAAGAACATCACCCGTGACACCTAGTTAGTTGGTTAGAGACAAAGTCATTTCTTCTTATCTCAGCAGGAAGCCACACTACTTTGAGCCCAAAGCTTCTTGGTTCAATTTCTAGCTAGAATTGATTCCTTATAAATATGAATTGCTCTTCATTTGATCTTTTCTCATTTGTGGGCAGGGCAGCAGTGCCCCACAGATCTGTGTGTGGAGGGTCCACATGGGTTTTCAGTGTTTTCTCTCTGTGGAAAGCCAGAAATAGGGATAAGGGTGCTTCTCTGCGTGAGCTGTTAGAGGGTGCACTCTGACATAACCTTATTGGGACAGGGGCTTAAAAGCTTAGGGCAGCAAAGGGAGGAGTGTGTCAGATATATGTTATGCCCCTCCTCATCCTGTAGGACTTCATTACAGACCCTAGGGAAAATCTTTAAAGGTGGATCTCTGACTTGAGCTGGGGTCCTCTTCTGTGAATCACTGTCGTTCCCCAAGGACACAGGATTAGACAGGAGGTAAACAGAGTTGTAAAACTGATAAAGTTTGTGCAATTGTAATGTAGATCCTACATTTTCAGGAAGAAATGAAACAATTATCTGCTCATGACTGAGAGAAGAGCCAAGACATTATCTTAATCAATTTCCATGAGTTAAAGGGTAGCAGAACAACCTAGGTCTTAGCCACTGTTTTGTGCTGGAGGAATTTAATGTTTACCCTTGGGCTTTATTTTTATCCTGGACATAATGTATATGTGGACATACCTGTTTCACCACTCTGTCTCACTGTCACTGAAGTGTTTATAGGTATCATCTCATAAATGTGATGCCTTTTAACTTTCAATGAGCTATAATTTCACAGAGTGGCAGAGCTTGGAAGGCAGTTCTGGAGAACTCATTTAACTCCCCTGACCAAAGCAAAGGCAGCTGGAATAGTTTTCTCTGGACTGTGCTCAGTTGAGTTTTGAACATCTCCAGAGATGAAGGATCTCCAGCCTCTCTTGACAACCTCTTTGCAATCACCCCCACTTTTTTTTTTCTGATATTTTAGAAGAATTTACTGTAGTTCAGCTCGTGCCCATTGACTCCTGGCCAATCACTAGGTACTACAAAAAGGATTATGTCTCCATCCAGTATTTATCTGCTTGTTTTCCTATGCACTAGGATGCACTGGCTCTGAACTGGAAGTAGTTGATCCTCCATAATTAACCACTTCTGCTGGAACTCTGCTTGCTCCATGACCAAGTCACAAGGGATTCTTCCAATCAGGTGTCCTCCTGAATTGCAGGGTTATGGTCCTGCTTGGCCTTGTCCCACTTCTCTCATGAGCCTGAAATCCCCCATCTCATAATCCCACATGGTTCATCATCCCAGGCATTTCTGTGCTCCCTATGGGCTCATAGCTCTGCCTGTGCATGCAGATCTCTAATTCTTGCTGCTTGCATCCTGTGACTCCCATGTTATTTACAGTTAGTTACCTTGGAGATGCTGCCAGTCCTGCTGGCTTCACAGGAAAGTTCCCATAGTGCTGCCCTATCAGCATTGCTTTATGCACCTCTTCCAGTGCTGCTTAAAAGGTCTCCAATGCACAGCTGCATTTTATATAAAGTTTGAAAAACAATTGCCTTATCTGATTAGTTGTGATCATGCAAACAGATTTCTAAGATATGAAACTTTTTTGAAAATGAAGGCTCCATTTTAGAAGCAATTAGATAACTTTGAGCAATCAAATGATGCTGTATGTTGCCCTCCTTTGGATAAGAGGTAGGCATCTTTTTTTAACTCCTTTGTGGTTCTGGTGGTTTTTAGGTTGTGGCCCCATTTTGGCCAACATTTCTACCACCTCTCACTGATGTGATATCTCTACTGTGTATGATCTATTGCCGAGGGTATAATGAGAGTCAAGTTTGCCAACACAGTCACTCCATTATCTAAGTCATTGCTCCATAAAGTGCTTTGAGGTACCTTGAATATGAAAGGCCATATATCTCCATAAATTCTGTTTTATTCTGTAGGGTGCCCAGGCTGTGCCAATACATATTCAGTGTTCTGGGCAATGGGAGGAAAACGGGAGGGGGAAGAGGGAAAAGACCATTCTTAACTGTATTACACTGGCCTTCCCTTCTTCACTACAAAACTATTTTCGGATGTTTGACATTCACTCTTGAAATTGTTTCAGTAGAGTTATAACTCTGTAATGAAACATGGCAAAGAACTCCTTATGAGTAACAAGTCTTAAAGGACTGCTATTAAAACAGCAGTTTCTCACTTCTAGAGCTAAAGCTAAAAGCCATATTTTAAACTTTGGGTTTGTGTATGTCATATTTACTGTACTGCCAGAACTTTTCAAAGGTGATACTAAGCAGCCCCTTTTACTCTTTCAGAACACTGCTAAGGTCTGGAAGCAGTCACACTATTCTCTCAGTACTCTTGATTTCTCTGATCACCTTTTTGGGGCATATTAAACTATAATTATGTTCATTTTCTATGAGTCTCAGCTTGTTATAGGCTCTATAAAGGTGTTTTGTGGGTGTTGGATTGTAGACATGGGACAGATGTTCCACAAGCTTTTCCGATTAACATCCTCCTGTTGAACTCAAGACCAGAAAGAACAAGAGATGTCTCATACTCCATAAAAGAATATATGACCATAAAGGAGATGAAATTTTTTCATGTAATTTGATTTCTGAGCGGTTTTTTATGTATTTTGATAAAATGAAATTAAAAGGGACTAAAGTCAGCCATATGACTGTTTCAGCATTTCAAAAAATGGATAATTAAGTGAACTTGAGTAAATAACAAAATCATCCTGAGGATGCAGCTTGGCTGGAAAACTCTCAAGATCTGGCATAATATTTTGGCAGTTGTCTTTTTGGCAAGGGGAGAATCAGGATGTGTAGGATGCAGGAAGATTTAAAAAAGGATTACAAGAAAAATCATTTTTTCAAGTAAGATGATTTGTGTGGCGTTGATTACAGGTGACATCAAGTTACAAAGTCAGAAGATTATCTAGTTCCAGTCACTTCAGTGTCTGAATCACAAGTTTTTGTTACTTCATTGTGGGGAGAAGAGCCATGAACCTGATTTTGTACTTTGTGTCATGAGCTATGTCTGTACCTGTATCAAGAGTTGGACTATAATGTCACTCCACATTAGGCTTCATATAAAGACATTTAATATATTTCTGATTTTTCTCTGTCTATTCCATCCCTGGTCTCTATTATTTGTGCCCTATGACTCTTACAAGCCTTGTGCTCTCTTATGGATTATCTCATGGATTTAGCATTAGAAAAAGGCAGACATCTATCTTGAGGTGCATTAATTGTAAGTTGAATGGATGGCTGCACACCTTCAGTATTCTGTTTTTAATGTTGTCATGGGTGTCATCTCTGTTTCCAGCTTTTTGGGTTTATTGCACTTCTATTTTCTGTAATTTTCTTGAAAGGCAGAAGGTAGAGTTATGCTGTGATGAATGAGTTGGAGAGCCTATAGCTCAGGCAGTAGTTTGTTCAAAGATTGACCATTGAATGTAAAGTATGCAGGTCTAAGAACAGTTTTGATATGATCCATTGTCGAAAGTGCTGTGATTCATTTTCCTTTTCTAAATATGTTATCTTGGCTGTAGTTCTACCATTTGTCACATTTTTCTATTAATAAGTACCCAGAAGGACAAAAGCATGAGAAGGCTTTCCAAAGTTCAGTATGAAATAAATTAATATGTAAGAAATATCTTTTTGACATAACAGAACACACACCTGACAGCACACCACGTAAATTAGCAGCTTCTGAGATGGTAGCTGCAAAATGATAGCACATGGAAAGCTTTCCCAAAAGGTGATATTGTGAGCTGAATGGGAATTTCATGAGCATTTGGGAATATTTGGCTCTCATTTCAGGTTATTTTATTCATAGTTCTGTCTGTGATAAGGCATGTGCCTATATTTATAGGGACATCATATTTAAACCCGAACAGGAACTGCTGCAAGTCTCAGATGAAAAAAGTAGGCAAACATTTACTTTATATTGCCTTTCTTCAGCAAAGTTATAAACATATGATAAAAGTTAATCACATGTTTATGTTCTTTACTGAATGGGGGGCATGGCAATCTGGGTTCTCAAACAGATGTATGGCTGCATTGTTATATGGCCGTAGGCTGTGAGGTTCATGGCCAACTTGCTCGAGGAATTCATGATCTTGAAATACCTCAACAAACTGGAATCTGCAGGATTTAAAATAAATTAAAGGAAGAGAATAATTCTGTGTGTTTTATCCTAGCAGAGCAAAGCCTCCTTACTGCTGATTCTGCTGTGAAGATCGGGAGGGTGTTGGTTACTCAGGCAATGATAGCGCTGGATTAAAAACAAGCCAGGTTGGTACAGATCCAGGGTAAAGAGTGCTAGCTGAGAAAAAATGAAAAGGTAAGCACATATGGCTGAACAGCTGCTTTCAAATTTATAAAATATCTTCTTTAATCCCTGCAGCTTTCTTGGCTTTTTCCTCCTAATGCTGTTTCTTTACAGCAAACACTGTGAAAATCATTCCGGGTTTTTTTATTGTAATTTTCCCCAAATATTAAATCACTTCCATTTCAAGTTTACAGTTTTGGCTTTCACCTAGAATACCCCAAATGCTGAAGTAAATAATTCTGGAGGAGCTAAACAGAGTTTCAAGTCATAAAATGGAGAGAGAGTGAAGGAGAAGAAAAATTGTTCTATAGTAAGTCAAATTATTTATTTCTGTATTGGTGATATGATTTTTTTTTTCCTTACTGCTTTTGCTGCAGCAAACTTCAAACATATGCATGATTTTATACATAGTCCAAATAAGGGAATTTTTCTTGCCTCAGTCTTGAGATGATAGTTTCTAACAACACAAACTTTCTTTACTTGACCTTGAAATTCTTCAAGCACATTTAAGACCTTAACTTATTAAATTTAACAATATACCTAAAGGGAGGGAAAATATTCTAATTTTCAGCCATGAAATACAGTAATTGCTACAGTACTCATACAACAGAATACTGGGAGTGCAGGACACAACAGAGATTGAATATAGGGGAGTGGCTCCTGTCCATGATAGTCTTAATCCATTAAAATTTTATATAGATCAGTTTTTATAGGAAATACTTACAACCAAATTGTCTATCTTTACAAAAAAACCCCTATTTTTCTTCTAAGACACTCACTTTTATTTTGATTCTTATTAGTTGTGGGAAGTGTAAGTCAAACAAAAATTCTAATATTTTTTCTGATAGAAAGGTCATGTTTCAGAAATTGATTTTCTTTTCAGGTTTTCAATAAATTAATTTCTTTCAGGTGACATTTTAAAGAACAATAAGTTTTTCAGAATTTTCTCTACAGCTGGGCGTTTTTAAGCACTTTGACCAAATTGATGAGAGAAATGCCAAACTTCTGCTTTTATTTACAAATTTAGATGGGGATGTTCTTGACTGGGTTGGGGTTTAATATTATTTCTGTTTTACTGCCTTTTGAAAAGAAGCAAAACTCAAAATGCTGGCCCAAATTCAAGTTTTTTTGTGCTAGAAGTGCTCTGGAGTCCAGACACAGGTGCTAATTTGGGTATGGGAAGCAGTACATTTGCATCATGATGACGTTTCTCTTGGCCTTCCACTGTGTTTTCACAGAGTCATTGATTTGAGCTCACTACAAGGGCTTTGTCCAGTACTGTGCTGCTTGAACATGGATACCAACTCCTGGATCCCATTTTTTTAAGGTTGTTTTAATGTTTGTGGCCAGATTTTCTTTAACTTCCCCAGAAATACCTGGCAAAACAGACAGGAACCTACACAGACTCTGACTGACTTCATGTATGTTTAAAGAAACTGTCATGGATTCTAACAGATGTTAAAGAGAAAAAGCTGCATTTAAGTGGCTTTTTTGCCCCTAAATACCGTTAATACCCTCACTTTTGGATTTAGAACTAAAGTACTTCAGAAGGAGAAGTCCTTTCACTGTTTAATTCTTCTCAGCGTTTAAGAGGCTTCTGGACAATGTCTTTGTGTGTTGGTTTGATATTGGTTGATATTTAGGAAGAAGGAAGAAAACCATTCACAGAAATGGTTTTCCTGAGAGAGGCTCCTGGGAGCTTCCTCTGTGCCTAGGAAAGGCCAGTGGCTGTGTAGTTCTGAGAATTGACAGCTTTGTAAATTATTGAAAAGCTGGGTCTGCCTTTATGAAGATGATATTTTAAAACACGGGAAGTTCCAAAAGTCCCTTTTTGGCTC
>VWYI01026967.1:0-13842 GCA_013399455.1 Anthoscopus minutus
TTAAAGTGACCCCCAGCATAGAGCTTCAATTCAGATGGGACTGAAAGCTACCCCATCCCTTCTTTCAGACAGCAGAGCTGGACAGCTGAGGTGTTCAGGGCCCACAGAGGGAAAGGAAATGCCTGCAGTCCCACTGGCACTACTAAGAAACATTGCTGAAACAGACACTGAGCTCTTCTTTCCTTTAGTCATAATGTAAAAAGTCCAGAAGACTTTTTACACAACCAAGACACAACCAAGGTGTCTCTCATTCTTTATTTCATGTACCTTGTGATTCTGTTATTGGCATCAAATTTAAAAATAATTCCTGTGAGGCATAAAAGTATTTACATAGGAAATTGTGCTGAAATGAGTTGACCTGAGCTGAGTACTAGATGCTTACTAAACAAGCCTCTCACTGCCCTCCTTAACAGGACAAGAGGACAAAATAAGATGAAAAGCTTTTGGATTGAGAAAAAAGCAGTTTAATGAAATAAAGCAAAAAGTCACATGTGGAAGCAAAGCAAAAATCCCCCCCCAAAAAATCAAACCCAAACAACCAGAAGATGTATTCTATACATTCCATCAGCAGGAGATGTCCAGTCACTTCAGAGGAAGGAAGGCCTTACTATAGGTAGGGGTTGCATTGTAAGAGAAAACAAATGCCTTCTCCCTGTACCTTTCTCACTGAGCCTTACATCACATGGTGTGGAACATCTCTTTGGTCAGATTGGGTCAGCTGTGTCTGCTATGCACCCTCCCAACCTCTTGCCCACCCTCAACCTTCTGCCCTTTGATGTGGTGTTTGGAGAGGGAGCCTTGATGTTGTGCAGGCACTGCTCAGCAGCAGATTGGTGTGGTATCAACACCATTCCAGCTACAAACACAAAACACCACAGCACCACATAGGTTGCCGAGAGAAAAGATAGCTCAACTCCAGGCAGACCCAGTACACAAGCAAAAATCATTAATGATCTCATTAATGATCATGCAACCAAAGAAATGTTAGTCAGAAGGGAACTCTAGAGACTGCTTTTCCAGTCTCCCACACAAAATGAAAGTAGATGATGTGAACTGTGGTTTTGTCTAACCAGGTCTTGAAACCTTTTCAGTCAGAATATTCCACAACCCCTCTGAACTGCTCAGTCCAGTACTGAATCATTTCCCTAGGATTTTTTTTTTCCCCTGGGGTTTGATCTGAACCTCCCGAACCACAGGTTGTGGTCATTGCCTTTAATTGTATATCTGTCTTCACCAGGAAGCTTTTGGCAGGAAGTCCCATCTCAAATTATTGATTACCTTAAAGGAATTCTGAGTCTGTGGTGCTCAAGTTTTGCTCAATAGACACTGTGGGAGGATAGTTTAACATTAAGTTAGAACCCTATGTATTTTCATCTCCTTCTTTAGGATAAGGTACTTTCTGGTTAGCTGTGAAAACAGAATGAGCTACTTCAGCTGAATAAAAACAGGTATTTGCTGTAAATTATTTTAATATTAATGAGACTAAAATGTCAAATAGAAGGGTAGATATAAAATTACCACCTTAACGCTTTAGAAAGCTGAAGTATATGCACATTATATGTTTTGTCTGCTCAGTATGGAGTGTCTTATATCACTTGGCTTACTGAGAGGTAAACTGCAACTGGAAAACAATAAAATCTTTCTACACAATAAATACACAAAATATGGCTACTGCTTACTTGCTTTGTAATTTCCACTAACACTGATGTCCTGTATATAAATAGGAAACTTGCTATGTACTTAGGTGCATGTCTCTGTTTCATATATTCAATTCTATACTGCAAGATTAAAAAAACATTATATTCCTCCCCTTCTGTGGATGAATGATACTAAATCTGTAAATCTGAAACTTTTCAAAGAAATATAATTTTTTGTTATTTCAGCATGCATTTAAAAGGTACAACTAAACCTTCACTTGTTTCCTTCTGCATTAATTTAGTCTGTCAAATTCCTAACTCCTCATTTTAATTCAAGATGTGATCACTGAGAAAATATCTTAATTTCTGTCTGGAAAAAAATGTCTATTTAAAATAGACAAAATCCTTTAGTCTACAGATTTTATCATTATCATTTTGCTCACTCTTAGTTTGAAACATAAATATTGATTTTTTTCTGTGCTTAAATCTTCAAAGAATTATTTGATATATCTCCAGAAATATCACAGAATACAAAAGAAATCTCAGAAACTGAGTTTTGATAAGGAATGTGAAATGAATTGTGTATTTGTGTCAAAAGTAAAACCCAATGAATTGCAAAACATTCTCAAGAATAAGAAAACAAACAAGCATGTATGTAGTTAAGCAAAGTTTTTGAGTCTGTGTGAGCCTATCTTAGGTGAGAGAGGTTCCCTATTTTAAAGCAGTTAATAACTCATTGTTCAGAATGAATATTGGATATAATTCAGAGCAACAATATGAACATGAAATATTCTGACCCAATTTTGTCACCTACCTATTAGTTTCTCTTGGTCTCAGAATTATTTAATTACATACATTAGCAGTTTTTTAGTTCCTGAAGAGAAGATGGGAATTGTAAGATTCATCTCACCTGAAGTAGGGTGATTTATAATGTGGAGTTTTAAGTCCACTGCGTTACAGTGTCCAGTCCTAGAATTAAAATGAGTACTGAGAGGCCATGGTCTTCTAATGTCAATCTACCATAGCTGGGTAGGGAAATTTTTATTTTAATCTAGCACAGAATGACAGAAAATATTGCAAATAAGGCTTTGGTAAATAGATTATATATTTTCCAAGGGAATGCTAACTTTAAATCAACAGTATCAGTCAAAGAGATAAAGTGAAACATGTTAAATGGATACCTGGGATCAAATATGTACAAGAAGATGAAAATGTGTTTGTTCTAAATACTATTTGTCTGTTTAAAAGTTCTCCACTGCACATTCACCAGCTCCTTTCAGCGGTGTGCTCTTTCTTTTGGTTACATGACATCCCCATCAATGCTTGGGGATGAGATTTTGGCACTTTCTTGTGATGTTCAATGTTCTGTCTCCTTGATCAAACACTTAAATGAGTTTGATTGCTTCTTTCATTTGAGTTTCTTCTTTCTTTATACTTTTGCCATTTTCCCTATCTGCTTCATGTTATGCCATATTCCTGTTTGCTGAGGCAAGTGGAACAATTTTTGGAGTTATTATGCTCAACATTGAAAATGTCCCAGTGCAGATAGATCCAACTGATGTGACTCATTATGTATATCCATTCCCTTCCAATATGTCCCTGTTCATACTATCTCTGAAAATCTCTTCCTCTCCATCTTTTACTGAAAATGAAGACTGAACAAGAGTCTGGAAAGTATCTTTAAGCAAAGAAGAGGGAATTTTTCTCCCCCTTGTTTAAATATTACGTTTTCATTTTCAAACTGGGTAGAATGAAACAGACTGCATAGCTTGAAAACCTATTTCCAAATTAATTTTGAAAAAAAAATCGCCCAAAATTTGAACAGAATTTAAAATGAGCAAAAGTGTATTGGGTTTTGACCAAATGTTTTTTAAAGCAAAATAGAATAAAATGGTGATAATAGTTAAAAGAAATTGGAAATATTTATAAATAAGTTTGTTGGGTTTTTTTATAATGTACATATGCACATATTAGATACGTTTCAAAAAGTAAAAAAAAAATTACCTTTTATTTAAAAAATTTATTTTTATAAACCTGGAAAAAACAATGTCTTCATAGTTCATCTAAGCCTTAATTCTACTTCTTATTTCTTTTATTTAGATTAAATAACTAATATTTTTTAAACATATAATAAAATCAAATGCACATAGTCATCTAAGGTCACTACTTGATTTACAATACCAGAGTCTTCAAATCTCCTGCTTTGGAAAAAGGGAAAAATACTAGTTCAAAATTGTTCTATATTATGGAACAGACTTGCTCTTCAGTGCTGTTTGTTTCTTCAAGAATGGATTGAATGTAAGCCTCTATCATTATTTATAGAGCTAGATTTTCTGCTGGTTGTGCCTGATTGCCATTTACATTAATGCAGTGTTATTGCTACTTGAGTGTAAAATTCTGTCATTCTGAGCTGGTTGATATTCATTCTGCTTTGCACATCTGTACATCAATAGATGTAGAGAAAAACAGTGCAGAATTAGGTGAGCAGTTTAACAGACAATTAGAGGGACACTAAGGTTGTTTTTCGTGTGGTTTTGTACTGCTTAAATACATATTAAATGTTCAAAAGGAGGTTAAATGCCTTTTTTCACTGTGAGAAAAAAAAAGAAATCCCAAGCCCCTAAGACACGCAGCGACAGAAACACAAACAGCATTATGTTAATGTATTTTAAATTCTTGCAGTTTACAGACATCACTCTAAATTATTTTAATATCCCTCAATAGAATGTCTCTTCTGTAGGTGTTAGGCATTCTCCCACTTAATCGGTGCAGTGTGGGAGGGAATAAAATCCAATGACGGAAGAAAACATTAACTTTGATCAGAGCCTTCTTCACATTTTTGCTGGTTTCAGCTTTTAAAGGCTCAACTCAGTTGCCTAAAGACAGAAATCTTTTAGTGTTTGAAATTCCAGAGAGATTATGAGATATCCTCTCAACACTGTAAAATAAAATAGAAAACTATACCTTAATAGAAAACTATACCTTACTGAAAGTGCAGCTGAAGGACAGGTGGGACAGCTTAGGTTGTCTCAAACCTGTGTAGTGATGTTTATGCAGCTCAAGACAGCTCCAAGAGTTTCAGAAGTACAAAGAAAAAGTAGTAGTATATGTTGTCATTTAAAGGGAAATGTTGCCTCAGAATAATCCTGACTCTCTGAAGCCAGATCAAAGACTTCATTCGCTAGAGATCTGATCTCAGGCTGTCAGGAGAGGTAAAAACATTAACTTAAAGAATCTTTGTGTGTTTTGTTTCATAACTGGAGCAGACTTTAAAGATGCACACCGTCAGTTGCTACAACTAGGATGACAACCAGTCTTAATAACTCTATAAGGTGGCCAAATTCTTCTGGTAAAACTCTATTGCTGCATTTTGAAGTGTGCAAAACCCAAAGCACATCTGAGTTTCAGTAGCTGTGCTGAATAATAGCTCATGCAAAGTTGCCATTGATCAGTTTTTTTTCTAGGGAATGAAGCAGAATTAATGGGAAAGTCTTGGGGCAGGATATGACCATATCTAAAAAAATTTTTGTGTGTCCTGCTGCTAGTGCTGTAGCTTGCAATGAAAAGATTCATTCTCTGTGGTATAACAAACATGTTTCTCCAGATTACCCATCATTTCTAAATAAAGATGAGGCTGTTTCTGAGTCTGAGCTGTAGACCCATCTGTAGTTCTCTTCCTCTATCTTAGAAATATATTTGGGAGAGGGTAGTCTAGAGAACAACCCTGCAGGCAGGGATTTGGGCATGCTGGTTGTCAGGAGGCTCAATGTGAGCCAGCCCTGCCAACCAAGAGGGCAAAACAAACACCAAACCCTGGGGTACACAAACACATCATGACCAGATGGTGAGAAGAGGTGATTATTTTGCTGAATGCATAAAAGCTTCACAGAGAGCTGAGTGATACCCTATGGCAGTCAGCATTTGAGGCATTTGAACAATGCCCCTGATAAAATGCTTTAACTCTTGGTCATCCCTAAAGTAGTTAGATGGTTGGACTAGATGGATGTCATAGGTTACTCTCAACTGAACTATTCTATTCTATTCTATTCTATTCTATTCTATTCTATTCTATTCTATTCTATTCTATTCTATTCTATTTAGTCCATTCCAGTCCAGTCCAGTCTATTCCATTCTAGTCTAGTTTAGGCTAGTCCAGTCTAGTCTAGTCTATTAAAATAAACAACCAAAAAACCAACAAGAACAATAACACAACAAAATCAACCAACCAAAACCAAAACCAAAACCAAACACACCCATAACACATCACAGCAATTTTCTGTATATATCTTCCTAAAGTCTGCAGTCAGCTGGTATACTTTGGGTTTTTTGCATGTGGGCCCCTGGAAAATTTGTAGTCCACAGGGAAATTTTAGTAAAATGTAATTAATTTTATGAAATCTTGTAAGATTTGAAGATTGTCAGGGTTAAATTCTCATAAGATTTTGCAGATCAGTGAAAGTTTGACTGAGCATCCAAAACTCCCAAGATTCTTCAACTACTGATGTTAATGCATGTGCCTTGAAAAGACAGAACCATGTTTTGCAGAAGGACTTCTGTCTTAAAACAAAATTATTCTACTTTGCTAAGGTTTTGAGTACTGTTCTGCTTTCAAAAACCAGCAGGCCAGCAAAATACCTTTGATGATGCTGTCACTTCAAGCCATATTGACAACATGTTCAGTCCTCTTAAGATTTTCTTATCTAACACTATCAGATTTCTGTCAATGTTAATTTGTTCTTTTTTTTTCTCTCTTTCTCCCTTCCTTTCCTCTGTTCCCCATCCCTACACTGCTTATAGGACTTGAGGACAGGTTCAGACTTCTTATACGGGCCTCAATGGTATCAGATGACTGTAGGACATGATTATCAAATTAGGGGATGAGGTTGGTATTTTTTTCAGTTCCAAGCTCCAAAATAACTTGAAGGTTGTGCTGCAGTACCCAGGCTGGGACATTCACTTCATGACACTGAGGATATGTGTTGTATGCCCAGACAACATTCATGGAAATATGTGCATGCTTCCAAAGTCATGCTCCTACAACCTGTAAGTGGCTATGCAAGACACAGAAAGACAAATATGGTGTGGCATTTTTCAGCTTGCTGTCAGAAGTAAAGCAATCTGAAGATCTGAAGATCTGTGCTTTCCCAAAAGCATATCTCTCGTCAGAGAGATTCTGGTCAGGAGTTTGGGAAAAGGTGGGACCAATCTGGAAAGAAACTAGGGACAAGGTTAATATATCCCATCTGGAATGTTTTCAAGCAACATTGCATCTCTCCTGTTCCCAACTCTCCTCTGTTCTACTCCAAATTTTTACCCAAAAATATTTATTTTGCTGGTATTACTTGGTTTTTGGTGGGGCTTTTTTCTTATTTTTTTTTCCATTGGGAAAATTGAAATTAAATGTTTTATGCTAGCTTGACTTTCATTTGTGCTGGCTGAGCTCTCTTGGAGACTCATGGGATATATAGCTTGTGTGCTTTATGCCCCCCACCTCCCCGTGGGCTGGCTTCCACTCTGAACTTCATCTTCAATAAGGAGAAACCCAACACCTTTTCTCCCAGTCCGTGTGGATCTCTATCTCCTTGTGTTGGTCTGTTTTCATAGAGATATTCTATTCCTTCTTTTCCTCAGAATTTTTTTTTCTTTTCATAGGGAAAGCTCATTTTTTCCCCTTTCTGCTTCTGTCTATTATATCTGAGCTTTGTTGCTGTCAAATCTACAAGATCTTTACCTCCCACCAAATCTATTCTTTGGATGCCTTGTTCTGGGCTGATAATGAGGACATACTTTGTTCCACAGATCTCTTTATATATCTTCCCCCACCCCTTCCTTCATCCCAAACTAAACTTTACTAACAATGTCCTTTGCCTCCCCTAGCTGTAGTGATGCTGGAGTAGAGGGCATGGAGGCTGTGGTGAGTTCATGATTCATTGTCTCTGTTGTTGCTTCCTCCTGAGGGGGACTCCCCACATTCTTCCATTGTTCCAGTGTGTGGAGGCTACAGGTGGATCTCTGCTGCCCTTTTGAGCTCCATGGGCTGCAGGGGCACAGCTGCCTTACCATGGGCTGCACCATGACCTGCAGGGGAATCTCTGCTCTGGCACCTGGAGCAGCTCCTCTCTCCCCTTCTTCACTCACCTGCAGTGTCTGCAGGGCTGTTTCTCTCACATATTCTCACTCCTTTCTACAGATGCTGTTCATTTTACTCCCCTCCCCTGTCTCTTTCTTAACTCTGCTGCCTGAGAGGTGCTGCCACTGTGGCTGATGGGCTCAGCCTTGGCCAGAAGCAGGTCCATCCTGGAGCCAGCTGGCATTGTCTCTGTTGGTCACATGCAAAGCTTCTGGAATCTTCTTACAGCAGGCACCCCTGTAGACCCACTGCCCCAGCATGCAAACCCAATAAAAACAAAAACATCAGACTGTGAGGACAATACTTCTACTACTACTACTATTACTAATCAACATGATCTCTTCAGTGTCAGCCTTTGTCCTGCAATAGTGGAGTATGTTTCCACCTAGCATTGTGCCATACTTAAAAGCTTTGTTTATTCAGAGAGATATATCATCCTGTAAATCAACAAAATTTTTAAAGAAACCTCCTGGGTTTATATATTCAGGTAGAATTTCAGTATTTTTATATTATATCTAACTTAGGAAGCACACAAACAAAATGCCTTTAGATATTAACCTTCAAGTTAATGACCCATTTAGGGTCATAAACTTTTGTTGAGGAGCATTGAAAGAGGTAGCTGCAGAGAAAGTAGATAAATGCACAAAATTTCTAATTCAACATATACTATTGCTGACTAAAAAAGCTGCCTCCTTTTTTTTCTTTATAATGTCCATATGTTTATTCATGTGTGAATGACACAACTGTATTTTCAGTTCTCACACAGGTTCTCGGGGACAATCACATAAGTAGGTTGCCTCTGTCAGTGGAATAAGGTATGTGAGGAAAGCAGGCTAGATGGGGCTATAGCTTTCTTCCATGCTCAAGGAGACATTGAGAGAAAATGAAAAGGTAAGGAGAGTGAAACAACAAAGCTCAAAAGATGTTATCATACAGGAAGAATTCATGTACAACAGAGAATACTGACAACAGTTGGTTGAAAAGATATTTTTATCAGCAGTAGTCAAGGAATCAATGCTTAACTACCATTCAAGGCTGAAAAAGTACTGACAAAAAGTACCACTGCAGGTCAAATAAATCAGTACATGCTGGTGATTCATCCACCAATAAAATTACATTTATTCATTCAGATGCAATGATAAAGGAAATAATAAAGATTGTGATATCATAGAAGAGAGGTGTGAAAAAGTAAAGAGAATGGGTTAATGATGTGCTCTAAAAGTGTAAGGACAAAGAACAATATTTAAGCAAAGACAGAATATATGCATCTTGTCTGACTGAAGCTTATGAAGAAGTCCCAGCTGTCTTTACCAAAGAAAAATGCCAGATGCAGTTTGGAAAGGAGTCCTGGGTAAATCAAGGTTAAAAGTCACTATTTGGATGTTGTTCAGTTTAGTGAATACATTGAAATGAAAGTTCTGCTCTGAAGATATTTCTGAGATTAATTGGGTAGATCTAAGAGAGCTAGAAATTTCCAAAGTTTGTTATACATGATTTTGTAATTTGGTTTAGAGTTTAAATTCTGCAATGAGAGATTTTGTCAAAGTTTTCAGAGAGGAAGAAGTATACCGAACACTTAAATGAATCTAAGAAATGTCCTATTCTTTAGACAGAGAGGGACTACAGCTTTACTGGCTTGTTCTCTCACTGTAATTTTGAGTAACTGGAAGGAGAACTCTGTATTTGTAGCATCCATATTGCACAGTTCTAAATAACTATGTTAAATAAGACAGCAGAAACCTATGCTGAGCATGAATCACTACCCACAGGTCTACATGAAACTGAGTTATGCTCTCACTAGAATCAATTTTGCAATGCCTTGTTAGTACAAAGGTCATTACAGGCAGGTAATAGGTTTTAGAATAATAGTAAAAAAGTCTCTTAAATTTTGCCTTTTTGAGGGAAAAATAAATCAATCTTTTTCTGTTTGAAATACCTTTTATTTTTGTGGTAAATTGGAATGTAAAAGTTTGGAATTCATCATTAAAATCCATTTAAAACTGTGTGAATTTGAGGAAGCAAACTAATAAAATAGTGTTTTCACAATGAGTTACAGAGAAACTATTTAAATTACCGCAGAAGATGAGACAGTCCCATCTGTAAAAAACCAATTTCTTTTAAGTAAAGTATCAGAACAAATCTGATATTGCCATTTTAACATCAAACTGCCTCTCTTCAGCTATTTACAATGTAATTGCCATCCCAATTTCAGTGAAGTTCTGAAATATTTGCCTTTCATGCTCTATCAGAGTTGTAAGGGTTTTATAAAACTTCAAACACGGCTGCATTCTAGGCAGTAGAGGATGGCAGGAAAACAAGTGACATCCTTGCCCAAGGCCATAGGCTGAAGGAGTCTATGTTGTATGGATTACAATAACTCCACCCTTGGATGGAAGGAGAAAGACATCTTTCCCATCATATATTCCCAATTTTCACTAAGTTACTTCTGTGTGCAAATTGCCCTTAGCTCTAAACACCTGTAAAGAAGCATGCAATAAACATATAGACAGGATATTCTGAGTTGGAAGGGACACACAAAGATCTTCAAGTTCAGCTCTCAAGTGAATGGCCCATCTGGAGATCAAACCCACAACCCTGGTGTTATTAGCACCATGCTGTAACCAGCTGAGCTAATCTCAGTGGAATATTTGTGCATGAAAAGGGCTTAAAAAGTCAGTCTGCCTATTTTCCTAGGTTACAAAACATAATTTAAATAAGAAACAAGTGACTAATTGGTATGTATGGAAAACAAATAGTTATCCACTATTTAGTACCATATATATTTCCAATTAACGTTTTAGCATGAAGCATATGGTTAAGAACCCAGGTTGAATTCAAGCAGAACTCCATTTGGGATTTAACTGATAGGTATTCTGCAAAACTCTACAGCATGTTTAGCAAACAGCAGCAAAAAATGTGTGACCAATTTAATCAGCATGTGCATTGGGAGTGGCTATAAATATGTTTCTAATGAATACCAAACAACCCTCGTGAAATCAACGTTTATGTGCTGTTTTTTCTCTCCCTCCTCCACCTGTCTTCTGAACCTTGCAGCCTGTGTGTATTCACTGGTGAAAACAAAAACAAAAAAACAAAAGCAAAACCTACATGCAAGGGCAAGAGAGGAGCTCTTGCAGTTGAGCAGTCTGAAAGAGAGGAAGGCAGTTTACCTCCTCACCACTTCACCTGGATTAATGTGCACACTCACATGCACACAAATGTTTACACTTGTAAGCAGACGTGTGTGGAGTAGCACTGAAGCTTCTCTTGCCTCTGGAGTTTTGAAAATCTTTGGTCTAACATGTGGGTGATGGGTCAGGCCTTAGGGAAGTGTCTCACAGGCTCTGCTCCTCTGAAACAAGTAGGGTCAGAATTTAGCCGTGAACCTAGCAGGAATGAGGGAGGGATTTATGTCACCACTCTTTGCTAGATTCTTTCAGAACAGGACAGCTGTCTATAGACTGATCACCTACACAGACTATTGTGAAAAAATTGTCCTGGATCTATTATCAAAATGCCAGCAGTCTTTCATCCACTACGGCATGTTTCTACACTCTCTTTAACAGAGAAGTATTCCATTACTCTGAGTAGCAGAGCACCATTTTGAAGGTCTTTTGTCTTTGCAGTGCCACAGTAAAAGCTGGTGATGCTGGAGCGGTTTCTGGTACTTGGGAAACATAGTGTAACAAATCTGTGTAGCTGCATGCCTGAGAAGGGAAAAGAGACTAAGTAGCTGTTCAGGACTGAAACCCTGCTTTTCATATTTACTGACATTAAGTAAATGTTCTTGCTAGGGAGAAGAATTTAATCAATCAAGAAATGATTTTAAGTACCTTTAAAATTGCTTGTTTTCTCAATTCTATATGCTAATGCAATGATTCATGTGGCTTCAGTACTGCAGGTTGCAATCAGCCTTTCCAGTAACTAAACACGATCCTTTCAACTAGCATCCTGTAAAATCCACATTAAGAGGCTGCAAGCCTACTTCATTAATCTTTTCATTAATCTTCCATTCACCCATGAGACAAGAGGGGTACTAGGCATCTGTAGGCTATTAAATGCTGATTTTACCCCTTAAATATCTAGAACACATAACAATAATAATTTAGTGCGCATTGTTGCAAACGTGCCTGACAGCATTTCTATCTTCATCTGATCAAAAAACTTATGTAAGCTAATTAAAATTCTATTCTGGGGGATTGGTTCATCTCTAAAATTTTTCTGAAGTATTTGAAACATTTCCTTTTAGGAAAAAAATATGAGATATGGGCTGACGGCTTATATGACAAGTTTTAACCCAATGGGATTTTAAAAATTATGATAAATTAATCCTGAAAATCCAGGTTTATAACAGAAAGCCTTTTAGTCTTTTACCTGTATTGCTATAGATGTTAGAATACTAACACGTCTTTAAAAAGCCCTTCATATGTTTTATTTTCAAAATTCAAACTTTAAAATAGTTTAGTTGTAACAAAGTGCCAAAGCTATAGACTGGAAAGGAGAAAAACATCTTCTTCAGATTATTTTTTATTAAATTCATTTTATTAATCAGAAGCATTTTCAAACCATTTTAAAATAAAATTCTGCATTAAAAAATAATCCTTTAGCTTCTGTGCAGCACTCCAACTAAAGTTCTTGGAGTCTGCTAACATTCATGATCTTAAGCTCTCAACCATTATGTGGAACATATAATTTAAAATGGATAAACTGAGTGCACTCAAAGTGACTTAGATATTACAGTCCTTCTTCCTCGCTCAGCTTCCACATTTCAAAAATTAGTTATTCATTGCCCCAGAATTCACATGGAAATTATGTAAATTCCCATTCATGTAGGAGATTAATTAATCTACTAAATTTATGTGAAAGACTTGTTTTCCATTCCATGTTTCGGGAAAGACATGGGAATGGACCATCAACAATAGATACTGTAGAGCAACAGAAATATCAACCAACAAACAATCAAAAGCTGAAGTTCATTCCACCTCACTTGTGAGCCACCCAAGCTAGGAGCTTAACTCTTCTGCATAGGTAGCAGAGGAAGATGATAATTCGAGTCAAAAATGAAGAAGATCTTCAGCCACAAAGTGAAAGGACAAGTTTTTCCCCATAAAGGTAGAACTTCAGAGAACCAAAGAGCGATGTCTTTCAATTTAGCCCTTTTTAAAATTTTTTAAATTTTCTCCTTAGAAATCTAGGATGCTGCTTCTCCCTATGAAGTTATGCAAAGAACTCGAAGCATCTCACTAAGGACTCTAGAGTCTTTCCATAGCCCTGGAATTTCCCAATGATATAATACCATTTTTTCAGAGAACAAGGTAAAATCACATATGGATGAGTAGCAACACATGACGGATAGGATGGGATGGAACAGAATAAGATAGCATAGGATACATGAAGATAAGAAGGATAACACATTTATTCCTTGTTTTTTCTTGTTTCTAAAATACGTTGTAATAACATTGAAATATTGTTTTAATACCTTATTTCCTTCTTATTCTTACTAGTGATAGACTGTAGGTATCTACTGTCTAGTCTTCTTTTGAATCCTTTCTTCCCAATATGTAGTTTCCAAACAGACCCAAAAACTTTACTTCTAAATCAAAGTGAATTCATTTACTCAATATTTATGCTCTGACTGGAACCTTCTTAAGTAGCTTCAGAACTGAACTTTCTTAAGTAACTGGAATCAAGCAAAAAAAGGAGAAATCTAATCTCCCTACACATCTCTGTGCATAAAATATGGTTAAGAGTGTAAACTTGGTGCATTTTCACTGTCCAGAAAGGTAGTCTTACTAGATTTATTCCATATATACACTGAAGTGCTCTGCCCATGTTAAGTGAGTATATGATTGTACTCAGCAATTGCTGTCTGATCATCAATGTCTGTGAATTCATTTGTGGCACCACATAAAGTTCTCCCTCACTGCCAGCAATTTCAGCTATTGTACTATCCCCAAAGAGATGGGAGATTTATTTTACCCAGCTACAGTACTTGAGAGATTTATCAGTGCTGGACATTGTACAGCTGCTAAATAACCCTCCTGGATTACATGACAAATCAAATCTTTCCTCCCT
>VWYI01026969.1:0-16032 GCA_013399455.1 Anthoscopus minutus
TCTTAGAGTTTTTGCAGGAGCAGTGTTTTTGTAGTTATATAAGTGTAGGCTATGAAAGTGAGGAGCAAATTGACTTTGATAGCAACTTGTAATATTAACTAGGAGATCTTGAGAAAAGCTTTTGGAGGAGAAAAAGGTACAAATCTCCACACCCTCTACTATGGTCTCACTGAAATACCAAATGAGCAACACAACTCAGAGTGTACTTATCCTTCGAACATCTCAGGAGCAGTCAGCCCATTCTCATTTGTCAGGTGCATAACTGAGGGGTAAATTCAGCTTACTTGAACCAAACCAACAAAATTCAGACATCAAGTTTGTTCCAGGCATCTCCACTTGCTGTATCATCAACAAGGAGTCAGCTGCCCCATGCAGCAAATCATTCTGTGCTGCAAGAGGAGGCATGAAATGGTTTACAAAGGTGCCTGTGTCTCCTTATTGACAACAGAGGATAATAACCTAGAGTGAGCACCTTCCCTTTTACTAGCACTGCAGTTAGCTGAGAAGATTCCCACACAGCTGTCTTCTCCAAAGTAACACACGAGAAAGTGGACAGTAGAGAAAATGATGCCCTCAGGTCACCAGGAAAACGTGTTGTGCAGCAGATCACCCTTCCTTTTTGTGTGGGCATCAAATTGACTCTGCAGTGAGTGAATGGAGTTGAAACACCAAATCTGTTTGCCTGAGGCCTGGGTGAATGCAATTCACAAGGACTAAGGTAATCTGGAGAAGCTGAGCAACTACAGAAGGACAAAACATTTAGGCAGTGCACGATCCTGACAAGTGGCAACAAAATCCCTGAGAGAGATTTTTGAAGAGTATGGAGAGAAGAGCATTCCATTTACGATGCATATTTAGGAGCTAAAATATAGCAGCAGCACTGTCCTCTCCTGCCTCGTGGCTTCTTTCTCCAACAAGGCCATCATAAATTCTGCCTTGAGCAAAGCAGAACTGATTGGACTCAATTTATTCTTCTTTAAAATACACACACAAACACATTCACTAGGGAAGGATATAGAAGTTCCAGGAAAGAGCTGTAACTCAATTGCCATTATAGAACAGAAAGATAATTAAGTAAATGTTGGCAGGGGATAGCATTGAATAACTTTAGCAGAATGAGTTCTTCCTTGTTTTGCCCTTTGCAGAAAGTATACTGCATTCTCCTGAGACCCCACCCTAAATTGCTTTGGATAGCTTTCTTTTCCCTAAAGGAAATCAGTAAGAACAGGGCTGGAAGGGAGCTCCAAAGGTCGGATTCCCTCAATGCAGTGCAGGATCAACACAGGGTAAGCTGGTAAAGATGGTTTTCTCTGCTGAAAGGCGGAAAGTCAGCCCATATCCTGTATAGGTATGCAGTTAACCCTTCCCATGTTGCACCTTGAAATCCTTAGGAGAATCCAGGTTATATCTAAATCACTTTAGTCTATAGTTTGGAGAAAAGAGAAGCATTTTAGAGAAAAATTAATAATAAGTGAAATGTAAGTAGACATCCTGAAGTGTAACTGGGTTCTGTTCGTGCTTGAGTATCAAGAATATAAGAGATCCAGGAACTGCAGTTACTAATTAGTTCCAAGGGCAGATAAATAGCAGCTCTGCTTTTTATTCATCCCATGTGGTGATCCACTAGGTTTGTAGACTTTGGCACATTTTATGTCTGAAATTTATCATGCGTTTATAGCCAGACAATAAGTTAACAGAAAAAGAAAAACAAAAGACCCATCATTATAAATCTTATAAGACTGTACTTTTAAAGCTAGAATATGAGAAAGAGCACATGTGATAAGAAAAGAAAGAAAGCAGAACAGTAAAATGTTAAATTAGCATGTCTAAGTTCATTCTTGTTGAGGCAGGTAGGTTTCAAGTCAGAGAGCTTCTCTTTAATGTCAGTAGGTTTTGGACAATGCATTTCTCCTTTTTGACTTCACTGAAAGAAAGAATTGTGTGCAAAATGCTATGTGTTTAAAACATATGCAGCCACCTCTAAAATCTAATTATTTTAAATCAAAATCTTTGAAATATTTTGTCTTTCTGTCTATCATGGAAGGCTATTCGAGCTTCTTGGTAATGAATCTTTGTCTAAAACATATTTGGCAATCTTTGCATAATCATGTCACTATATGTCGTAGACTACACCTTCAAGAATCACCACAAGATGTGTGAAATGAAGCAAAAATAGCAGATATCCTTAGAGTGACTTTGGTAAAACAGTGCTAATTTTTCAACCTTCTGGAAGATCAATGTAATCTCAAAGTTTCAAACACATCAACAAAAATATCTTTGAGGGGGAAACAGAGATGCGTAAGTGGGATGTTTTCATTTAATGGGAAAGTTAGCACAGAGAAATTTTGGGCTGTCACCCAAAAGTGAAATGTATGGTAAACTTGGGATGAGAAATTTTTCATGATTGCACAATCACAGGCATTTCCAGCCTTACATGACATCTTTAGAACTGCATTTTGTGTCTTAGGTCCTGTTAAAACTGCAGCTGCCCTGGGCTCGTATGGGTAAAAGTAGATGGTCAATAAGAAAAATGTGTCTGAATTGGAAAACATAAAAACAGAGGTGTCATGCTTATCCAGAGCACTGGATAAAACACAGACACAGTAAGAAGGGTGTGTATTTAGCATATGATTAATTTAATCTCTGTCGATTGGAACTTCAACAGTACAGAATTTAGTGTAACCTAATCATTCCAACTCCTTTCATGATCAAATACAGAGATGCATGTATCTCCAAAGAGAGATTTCTTTTGTTATTTGTTATAATTTCATAATATATAAGACAAACTTTTTTCTGTAATGGTCCTTTTTTTCCATTGTCTATAGAAAGATTTAGGTGACCAGATTTACCTTAGCACCTTACTTTCAGACATCTAAAGTTTGTGTGTATTGAATGTAATCCAGTAAGAGGTCTCATTTTAGCCTGTAAAGGGTAAGATAACAATGGCTGAAAAGCAGATGAAAACCCATATATGTTTTGTTTAAATACAATATTGGAGAAGAGAGATGACCTTAATGTAATTTATGATTTATTATTTTAGTGCTACCAGGAAGCTTAAGCTGCCCAAAGACTCCACAATGTAAGCAGAGATGATGGATAGGAAAGGATGGAAAGTTACAGGAACTCTAGTAACTGAGATTAAGTGACTACATGAAGGTCACAATAGATGAACACTTTTTTCACCTGTGTATTACGAAGGTACAGATAGAGATAGTGCAACAATGGGCAGCTGAAGAGGAAAAGGAGAGTGTTGCACACACTTTTATGTTTCCATAAGGATTTGAATTTAACCATGATTTTCATTAGGTGAGACACCTGAATCAGTTGTATCCTTCTGCAGTTATCTCACAAAATAAGGGCACTTCTTGACAATAAGTCAAATTGCCAAGAGACTGAACTGCAACCTGAATGAGACCTAATACTGACCTCAATTGGAAATACAGAGTCAAGTTTGATGAGAAAAAAGTCTATATGAAGATTAGATGAATTGATAAAGAAATGATGCAATGGGAATCTCCATCATTTGAGAATCATCCTGTGGATGAACTGGGTTTGGGCACAAGTCAGAGCTTTGTCACTGATTTCAGCAAACTTGGATTTTGCTACTATTGAAGAGCGTCAGAGGACTCCCAGAGGACATGCTCAGGAGTTTTCAGATAGGATTGCCATGTGATGTCTGATCTTGGGACAGGCAACCAAAGGATGAATAGGACATATACAGGTGGTCCAGGTTTAAAATAATCCTCTAGGAGAATCTAGCAGATGACATCTGTATCTGAGGCTCATCTATCATACTTTCTTAGGAAAGAAGAAATGAGGGACAAGACCTGCCAAAAATACATAAGATGGATCAGCCAAATTGTTTCTAAATGGTACCTTGGTCAGAAATCTCCACAGGGGGCCAGCAGCCAGCTGCACTGCACTATAAACTAAATGTTACTGTTTTGGAAAAGAGTCAGTGGCAAGTGATTTGCATTAAACAATTTTTTTCTTTTGTTGTTCTTGTTGTTGGTTTTGTTGCTATTTTTGGCTAGTACAGAAATGCATCAGCATGTGAAATTTACAGAGCAAGTGCCCAGTTGCTGATTTCCAGTACAATTTTTTGTCTCCATACTTAGAGATTTTGCTCCCAAAAGGCAGAGAGGAGGGGGAGAGTAGCAGGGTAGAAGTGGTGATAAGGAATCAAAAAATCCCAGTCAAACAGAGAGACTATCCAGAACCACAGATGGTTTCCATTTTCCAACATTTTCTTTCTAATTCAAGAATACACAGAAATCTGTGAATTAAGAGCGCCTGTGGTACTCTTACCTTGGAAAGGAGAACAGAAGATAGAACAAAACCTATGCTGGAAGCCACTGAACTCATGAATATGAACAGGGGGCTGGAAGAAAATGAAGCCTAGGGATTCATGGATCTCGTCATGGTCTAGAGATGCTTTCACCATATGTCTAGCATGCAGTAGGGTCTGGCAATTTTCCTGGTATTTAGGCTACTTTTGAGACTGCTGCTGTCCAGCATGTTAGTCCTGGAGGATGGTTTTCACTGATATGGTGTGATGAATTCCTATCTAAACACTTGCAGGTGTGTGTAGGGAAGGATCTGGCCGGAAACCTGGTTGCTTGCCCAGAGAAGATCGCTAAGGGGCAGCAAAGTGGCTCTGTCCCTCAGCCTGCCTGCTCTCATCTGCAGACAATTTGGGTGTGCTGAAAAAATGTTACACTAATTCTGCATCCATCACTATTCAGGACTGCAAAGGTAAAGAGGAAGATCAGTTTTTTAAAGTGTCTGCCCCCAGTTCCATTCCTTCTCTCCTGTGACAGAAACAACCTTGTCAAACTCAGCCTCTAATGCTTGGACTGGAAAACACTTGTGTTGTCTCTTCAGATGTTTTTCACATACCCAGACACACATGGATTTATGTGTTAGAGCAATCACAAAAACATGAAATGGTTGGATAATTGTACAGGTAGTTATCTACATTAACATGCATTGCACATATGGATGCATTAGAAAGACAAGCAAATACAACAGAAAATTCAAAAAAGTTAAGGCTAGAAAAGACCACAAGAACAATACAAGAATTTTCCTGCCTTGCATTAGCCAGTCATTATTATCTAAAACAACCTCTGCTGGGCTGCGCAAGATGCTGAATTCATACAGTATGATGAGAAAAGAAACAGGAACAAACCATGAAATATTTAATATCCTCTAGCGGCACTGACGCAGTCTTCAAGCACAGTGCATTAACACTGTTCACTATGCTTCCTAACTCAAGTGGCTGTAACTAGACCATGGGAGAAAAGAGGTGAACAGTTTTTACAATCTTTTTGTACTGAAAAAGCCCCAGCTGAACCAAGGTTTGGCACTCTTCTTAAAGAAATGTGTACATTGATCCATGAATTCACAGAAGGGTGAGTTAGAGGCTGAGAAAACACTGTCCACAAGAAACATTTGAAAGGATTGTTCCTGCTTAGAGTGTAGAGGTAAAGCATGAGTAAAGGAGTGAAAAGAGTTTTAAAGCATGTCACTGAGAAAAACTTTAGGTCAGTTATGAGGAAGTTTCAGTTAAGGCATCAGAAGATTTTTGGCCAGGAAAGTTTACATGTCTGAGGGTAAGATAGCTCCTATCTTCCTGTGATGTCACTTACTCTCTGCTGTGTGTGGAACAAATTTAGTCAACATCCCTAATATCTGTGTGTAATGACAACACTTTCCAGGCTTGGCTGCACTGCCTGAAATACAGGTGTTTAATGAATCAGTGCCATCTCTGTCAGGCTACCTTCTTTTTGGTACCTTTTCCCTGGGTGTGTGCCACTTGCCGCAGCTAGATATTTTGCTAATCTGTGGATCTCTAATTTGACTCAACAGGATTGAACACTTGTTCTTACCTAAAAAGCCCTACCAGAAGAACACTAAATTTTTTTTTGACTTATGTGTACAGCATGAAGATGGATCTGTATTCTATTTGTGATCCTTTGTCCCATGGACAGGGTATAAGGGTAGAACTCATATCCAAGAATCAAGAGCTTGATTCTTGATATAATATACCCTGAAAATGACAAAGATTCCTGCACTCTTTTACCAAATTCATGAAATGTTTGACTTATTGATTAAAATTATGGTCACCAAGTTTGACATGGATTCATTTCCTACCTTTTAAAATATTCCTACAATCATCCATATGTTTTGATGCAGGGGATCCAGGGGAAATGCTGCTGGAAGAATATAGTTGCCTTTTAGATTGGTTGGTTTGGGTTTGTTTTCATTTTGCTTTTTTCCTAGGGAAGTTCTAAACTGCAACCTTTCCTCAATAATGTTTTTTTTGTTACTTCTTTTTTCGTTGCCGTAGGAGAAGCACATTTACAAGTCACTAATAGTGATTCAAGTTCTAGCAATGTGCAGGCCTCCTTGACCTGCCTGAAACACACTGCTTGTGTGCATGGAAAGGTTGCATGTACAGTGACTACCAAATCTGCTGTTCAAGCAGACCTTTTCTTTTTGTGTCAACTGGTCCTGGGTGAGGGTAGTTTGTTTGTAATTCCACTCGAGGGAGACTCAAAAGAGCATGGCATTCACTGTAGCAGAAGAATCAACTAAAATTTCAAACACCTTAGTCTCAGCTGACCAAAGACTCTTCCCCCCTGAGCACTCTCTTGACCATCCAGCCACATTACCAAGATGTGTACCTCAAAGGCTGGCAGGAGCTCCCAGACACTCAGAGCAGATTTGGTAAATGAGATCCAGTACTCAGACTGCAGGTGAGCTAATTCAGTGCCATTAGCTGCAGCCAGGACTCCATCTCCTCATTAGGAAAGAGATAAATTATGCAAAGTGTACTCTCAGTACAAGCAGCAAGAACCGGCAAAGCCACAGAAAAGAGAGATGGAAAGAAAAATGGTCTGCAAAGCAGGGCACAGCAAATGCAACATTGCCCTGGAAATTCTGGGAGTGAACCCTCATCTTGGGTCAGCTCCTGGATGTAAGCAAAAGGCTCCACTTTCTTTGACCTCCTGCCAGCTGCAGTGACAGTCAAGCTGCAGCGAAGGCCCTCCCTTTCTGTCCCTGCCCGTGCTCCAAAGATCCCTCACTAGTTACTCCTATTGTACCTCAATCTTTCATAAGAAATTGATTTACATAAAACTCTCTCACAAAAAGGAAAATGTTTTTCTCTTATACCCCAAGCAGACCCTCCACAAGGGATTCTCTTCCCTGACAGAACTGCAAAGCCTGAGTTTTTTTTCCTGATGGCTGTTGCCTTGAAGCATGGCATCAATGAAATCTCTTCAGTGGTATCGTGCTTATTTTATTTCAAAAAAATAAACCACATCAGGGTTTATTATATATAATAATATATAAAAATAAGTCACATCAGGATTGTGAAATATCCTAAAAGCACCTGAGCAAGATAAAATATCCCATGTATGGGCAGGAAAAAATAGTTGACATTAGCTTAGATACCAGACCCCTTTCAATCCTTGTCCCTGCAGGACTGTCAACATGGTGACCAACCATTCTGGCACCCTTCTGTTTGAGGGAAATCCTGCCAGGAGCTGGGCTGGATTCACATTAATTTTCTCCTGGCCAACAAAGTCTGACCAGATTGCAAAGACTGTGAACTCACGACCTTGATTTGTTTCCCCTCCAACAGCTTCCTGGAACGTTTGGTTTCTCAGCCTCCTCTCCGCCTCCTCTCCCTCTTTGCCCAGGAGCCATCACAGGGGCAGATGCAGCCCAGCTGTGACCCAGGAGGAGCAGAGGATGCTGGAGAGGGTGGAGCCCCTCTGTCACCCCCTCAGCACAGGTAGGACTGGGCTGGAAGGACAGCGTAACAAAGACAGACTACCTTTAGCTGGATACTTTCCCTCAATCACTGCATTAGCTTTTCCTGATCCTATAGTTAAAAACAGCTATTTATTCTGTCACTACACGCTGGCAAAGATATATTGCACCAAGTCAGCGCCTACAATTATTATAGTACAGAAAACCTTTGCTGTAGCACGTTTAGTGCTGCTATTTATCAGGCACAGCTATTACATCCTGGCTCCCAACAAGGCTATACAATTCTGGCACCCAGGAAGACAGCAGGTGCTCTGAATTAAACCAGGGCCCAAAGACATTCCCTTCACCTTCTTCTGGCTTTCCTTAATAGCCTAGCAAGGATTGGGGGATATCAGCAAGGAAAAGGGTTGCAAGAAAGCACTTTGCTTATCTGACACCATGTCTTAGTGTCACAAAATACCATGTGCAGGGTGGAAAACATTGCTGTTTTGTGAGGGAGGTGACAGGATCTCTAGAAATTAAAACAAATTAGAATCCAAGTAGGTTCTTCTAGGTGCCAGAACCACAGTATTTAATTATAGTGGATATTTATTTGTGAAATGCTTATCCAATACTAACTGATAACCAAAAATATTGCATATCATGGTCCACCTGCCTATCCACCCATCAGCAAGATGAAGATACCACTGCTGCTGATACCTCTACGGCTCCATTCATATACAGACTCGGGGCTCTGGGTATATTTTTCATATCTTTGCTATATCATCAAAACCTTGTTCTATTATTACCAACAAAACTATCTTGCCAATGGTCTTCACTTAAGATTAATTTCAATTCATGTCTTCCAATGGAATGGAATTTAAAAAGATGTTTCTTATAGAATCATCTTCAATTTTCTAACTTGTTTTTAGCAAACTGAAAATTTGACTCACATAATACATGGATTTATTGTAATGACTAAAAAAGAATAGAGAAGGAAATTCTAGAGAATCACTGACTGATCAGCAAAAAATGAATTTTTTTCAAATAACTTCCTGAAAGTCTGATAATCCAGAGTTCTCTCTCTCCCACTGTCACTAATTTCCAAAAGAAATTCAAGCCTGAATCTCAGATACTTCCCTGATGATTTCTCTTGGAAAAAAAAACAAACCAAAAACCACAATCAAAGAAAACCAGCTTTTTTTTTTAAGACATAATTTTTTAGTAGGAAAATGTTGTCTAAATTACTTTGATCAGTTCTTTTCAACATGTTTCCAGCCCAGAGTTGCCAGCAGTGCATGGAGCAAGGTGGGTGTGTCTCGGTGGAGCTGTGGAGAGCACCGTTGTTGCATCGCGTGCGCTCAAAGCGCCAAAAGGCACGTGGTGTCTCTCAAGTCTAGATGCAGGGGCAGAACCAGAGTTGGAGAACTTCTATAAGGCCCAAAGGCAGAGAGGACTATATAGAAATAGCTGAATAGGGATCAACACTCAGCCATGCATGTGAGAGTGAGTAATAGAGCAGAATATTTTGAGTCACTGCTGTCAAGGATATTTTGCTCAAGAGGTTTTTGGGGGTACTTTGAGATACACAGATTTAGCTTTATTCCCATCAGCTCCCAGCCAAAGGCATCTTTTTGAATCTGCTTTTGAAAGTCTCAAGCTTCCAGGCTCCCCGTTGGCAGGAAGCACATTGTCATTGTATTATGGAGCTGCTACTGACCACAGCTGCCTGATTACTTTGCTTTTGCTACATGGGTAGAGGTGTTTCATGGGATTTGGTGTGATTTATTTATTTGAGCTTAATGTTCCAAAACAACAGGCTCATTTTTTTTAGAAGGAATAAGCATAATAATCAGATTGTGTGAGAGAGGATCAAAGAGAAAAGGAAATTAAAATATTCTCAATAACAATAGTAATATTAATCACCAACACAAAAGGAACATTTTGTTTCTGGCCATTGTTGCTGATGTATGGGACATCCACACTGAGTGGATCTATTGACCTGATATTCCTGCTTACTGTGCAAGTGTTACTAATGTTAGCAGGACTATATTTAAGAGACAGCAACCCTTAAGAGGCATCTGCTGATGGAGCTGCAGACACCACCAAAGATTCATGCTACTAACTAGGAGAGGGACTCAGACAGTGGAAATAATTTGCTTAAAAGCATGTTGATTTGGACATCACTAATCTCAGCATTGATCTTTGCCGGCATTAACTTTGCTGTTAATGCAAATAACTGAACATAAGGATGCCATTAATTGTATTGATATAATGGAAGGCATTGCCCTTGACTTCAAGGCCCCCCTCTTTGATTTAGTGCTTGCCAACGACTCAACATTTTTGTCTCCTCTCCCCTTTTCTGCTTGTCCAAAATGATGTTTCATTCCTTTTTATGTCCCTGTTATGTTTGGAACATCCTGTCTCCACGTTCCACTCCTTCAAATGCTCCTTTCTTCCTGAAGGTCCTGCACTCACTTTCCCTCCTTTCCCCAAGTGCAGCCTCACAACTATAACAGGAAAAAAGCAAGAGTGCATATATATCCAGAACACACGTGAAGAATTCAGGTTGCACTGCTAGCATGTGCCAAATTCCCTCTGTGATTCCCTGCACCAAGAGGATTGTGAGTTCCAGGAGTAAAGGCTTAATCAGGAAAAGGCAACAAATATGACTTATCCATAGGGCTTTAGTGAGGATGTTAAATAAAAACAATGCATTTTTTTCAATTGCCCATTTTACAAACTGAATACTGATAAATGTGAAGGCACTGGAAAAGTTAAAAGAAAAAGAGGCCTTGTAACTTTTTTTCAGAAAGGAATTTGAGGATGCTATATATGTATCTTCTACAAAGGAAATTTAGGAAAAATTTTTTGTTCCCCTTTATTATTACCTATCAGAAGAAAAAATATCTGATCTGCCTAGCAGAGGGCATTTTAGCTTTTTAGGATGTGAAGACATCACAGAATATCAAATTAGAAAAACTAAGTCTAAAATTACAGCATGGTCTATTTTGACTGAGTCAAATTTCTGAGTCTTAAAATCTTTAAATCAACTTTAATTTTCTATGAGGCATGTTCAAGATGTGAAGAAAAAAAAATAATTATACATTAGGGAGAAAATTCTTGTTTTCCCAACAGAAGTGTTAATTTAGACCAGAAACCTAACAAATACATATAAGAATCACTTTCTCTGGCCCAAAGACTTAGAAGTGCGAAAAGAGAAGACACAGGAAGAGAAATACTATTGCAGATCTATCATGGGCAACCACAATTTTCATTGAAAAATAGAACAAGTATCAATTAACTTTGCATTTTTCTCAGCCATTATTAATTGTTTGATTTCCCGAGGGCATTATCATGGTAGAAACTGGTATTGAGTGGATCTGAAGAAGGAAGGGTATGGGGAAGATGTCATATATGTAAGTGGCTTCCTGGATCAGGAGGCCTTCAGGCAGTGTTTTTCAACCAATCACCACAGTTTTGTTTAAAACAGGGTTGCTGACTGTTTGAAATGCTGTCAACTTTGAGATAATCAGAGGCATAGCCTCTGGAAAGTAGCACATTGTGGGACTGTAAAAGGAAGCCCCTGAAGGGGAAAGTAGGAATAGTGTACGTAGCAGCATTAAATTGGCATCTATTTGTCAAAAACATCCTTTGCCACCTCATTTCTCCAGCTAAAATATTCCACTGAAAAAAAATCCAAACCAAACCAAAAACAAAAACAAAAACAAAAACCAAAACAAAACACCCCAATAAACCACAAAAAGCCAAAAAACCCCACACTCATCCTCCAGTTCCTCAATTAACAGCTGAATTGTAATCAACAATTAGGTGTCAAGGAACCTTTGAAGAGATGAGAAATCAAAGTCTGTTTTTCAAGCTGAGCATGAAAACACTGTGATGATAGTGGAATTATTTTGGAAATACATGGCCAATAGAAACCTTGGAGGGACTTGATCCATTCCAAATCCAAATCCCTTTTGGTCCCTTAATCCATGAAGCTTACTAGAGAAGTATGCCAGTGCTAAATAGTTGTGTTTAAGATTTGCAGCTGGAATTACACAAACGGTTGTCTGTCATCCTACATCTGTAAATTCATCTTCAGTTATTTGCACTTGCAAAGGGCTTCTCTCTGCAAATCGGTTGTAAAAATGTTAATTTTTAATAACATTTCTGTAAATGGGACATACTAGCTCTATCTTACAAACTGGAAAATTAAGGGACAGAGGGTTAATTGAGCCTAGTTTTAAAAAATACCTAAATTATTTTAATCAAAAGAACACATAGAGATGCAGACGTAAATGAAAACCCACTCATAATCACAACCATAAAGGAAACAAAAAGAGAATTGCTGTCTCAAGTGTCTTTCACTCTAAATACAAGACAATAATAGTGTGGACAGATAGATTATCACGAAAAATACAATGAATAAAAGTTGTTTTGTCCTTTCCCCTTCTTTTGACTGTATGGTATCCATATTGGTCTTAATGTCTCCTGATTTAGTGAAAGAGACAGGAATTTTCAGGTAAGCTGAGGAAATGGGTGTATGCCCTCACCTTTAGCCTTGATTTAATTCCATGTGGCTCAGCCACAGGTCTCATTTACCCTAAATTGTCATTCTGTGGTGTAGGCTTTGAGGAATACAGTCTGGGATCCTCCAGCCCCGCAATGCAGCAGGATAATTGTAGCATCTACCTTTTCATTATCACATGGAATATGACATGGTCTGCCTGTCCTTTAAACTAAGAAGCAAACCAAGCCAAATTTCACACTGCTTCACTCCACCTCCATTTCAGCTCACTTCATGCTTCTTTAACTCCACTTCAAAATCCAAGACTTGGGGACCCCAAATATGCCACAGATCAGTCAAATTTCAGTGGTTGCACAGTTCCTGAGGAGGAGGAACAGATGGACAGGAACACAAAGAGGCTGATTGCATTGATTCTGTTTCTTAAGAAACTGGACTAAAATTAGGTGTTTTAAAATCCAGATCAAGGGTTAATTTTGTTTAGAAGTAGGTGCCTGAATACTGACACATATGGTTAGGACAGCAGCTGTTTCTGTTGCTGTTGTCAAAAACCATGTTCTGATATACTAGATCCAGTTCTGGTGTACCATTAGGGACTGTCATGTCATGAGATATGCTTTATAGCCATTTCCACTTCAGCCATGCAACCTGCTAACAGTAACTTCTGCTTTCAGTCAATTACTTTATAATTATGTTTTAAAATGTCATGTCTGATTTGAGCCAAACACTTGGCTTTTAGCCTCCCCAAGAAAAAATGAAGACAGTGATATGAAATTGCAATATTAAAAGCAGAACCTGTGCCATCTATAGATGTATTCACAATCCAGGGCTATATTTCTATGTATTAATTGGGGCATGGTTCTACAATAGATATCCCTCTACTGTAGAGTCCTCAGAAATGTCTACATTTAAATACTTGAGAAACTATCCATTGTCAAAACATTAAGTGCCAAAACAAGATAAAAAAGCAATAAATAAATAAATAAATAAATAAAAGCTAACCCTTGAAAATCCACACTGCTAAATCCCTCAGTCTTAAGTACGAATGTCCCCAGAAACTGAGTAGATTTAAAGTTCGCCCAAACAAGAGTTTTTGTTTGTAGAGATGAGGAGGGCAGTAACTCCTTGAAGAACTGTGGTAAGGACAGGAGATGCTAACACAGAAGTATAGTTATATTTGGTGGTTATGGATATAACCTCTTTCTGAAAGTCCAGAAAACAGCTGTCTCTCAGCTCTCAAAATGCCAGGGACACTCCTTCTTGATTTCTTTTTCTCACCTATTCAGATGAAAGGTTTTGCTCCAAGATGAATTTGCACAGAATTATGGAGAAAGTGAGCTTCTCTAACACTATTTTGGAATATGCACATCATGCTACAGGGTCAGAAGCTGCTGCCAATCCCAATACAGCTGCCATTTTACAGGGTTCCCACAAATCTTCCTCTCACCAATTTCCCCAACATTCCCCACTACATGTCCTGGTATGAATCATCTTTCACAGCAGGAAAAGAAGCTGAAATTCCCTGGCATTACTTAGAAATGCTGCTTTAAGGACTTGAGTTGTAGCTCTGAAAGTACCCTTCCTTTCACAAAGCCAAAGCTCCCCTTGCTGGGTTATCCATTAGAACTCCCAGTTACTATGCATTCATGGCACTCACTTGCATCCCAACTCTCCCTGTGGCTTTGAAAAATCTCTCCCCAGTGTTATTCCAATGTGTTTGTTTGTCTCCTTGTGAACTTATAATGATGATAAAGATAATAATGATAGTAATAATGACTGACACTTATATAGGCCCTTTCATCCAGAAAGATCCCAAAGTGCTTTGCAAACTGATTTGTAAACAACTGCACACCCATATCAAATATCCCATCCCTATGTTAATGCATTGTTAATGTTGCAAATGTGAAGTGGCAAAAAGATGGGAAGTTCAAAGATTGCAGCTTCAGGAGCAACATTCATACATAATATACCTTGCCTATGAGGGTCTATCATTTACAACATCACCTGGAAAATGCTGCACAGCAAATAATGCTTCCCAAACTGAAGGAAAGGTGATCAGAACCTTGTGCATCTGGCCATGAAGGTAATTGGGTGGAAATTTTGCTCAGTCCCCTTCCTCAGGTGCTGATATGGAAAGCTGAGTTCTCTAATTTTCTATTTTTATTTGCTGCAATTGAGAGGGCAACATTAGATGTAGATGCCCAACAGTTAGAAGTAATGTGGCTAATGATGCTGCAATTGGACAAGGGAGGGAATGTAAAAAATCCTGCTGACTTCAGTGAATGCTGTATCAAACATTTGTTGAATTATCTGAACAGCAGCAAAATTCCACTCTCTACCTTTTTTCCATTCTTTGTTATTGTTGGTTGCTTTGTGTTTTTGCAAAGGGGAAAAACATTCTTTTATTTTTTCACCTTTTTTCTTCAAAACTGTGGGTGATGTTATTTGGAACTAGATCTCACATGACAAGTTTCAGCTGCAAGGGGTTTTGCATCAATTTGGGCTGTGTTTCTCTGTTGATGGAACAGATCAGCCCAATGTTAATGGTGCAAATGGTGCTGTTTTCAATGCACAATTAACCAAGTCAACACCGTGATGAATAAAAATTAAAGCTGGCATAAGGGAAGACCCCTAGAAGTTGAAATCAGTTGTTCAGGTGCCTATGACTCTGAAAACATCCTTATCTTTCAACAGAAACTTTTTGTCCCCCATGTAAGGTCAAATTACCTGCATCAAAAGACTGAAATAGAAGAGTTTGTAGAGGAATCTCTATTTGTGAGTGAATGGATTAACAAAATCAACGGCTCTAACCATTTTAACTCCAACCACCTGTGAGTTGCTTTTTTGGACCATCTGGATAGATAGGATTTTTTTTTCTTTTTTTTTCCCTGTTGGAGGATGACCTGCTTAAGATGATGAAAGTGCACACCAAAACATAATAGAAACTGACTATATGCACAGGGCTAACACCCACCAACTCATTGCTACAGCTTGTTAAAAGCAAATCTTAAAACTAAATAATCTCTTAGGGCAGTCATTTCTCACATACTGGAAAGTAGATTCTGACCATGCAGATCATTTAGTGGTTCTGGCAGGAATTTGGCATTAATCTGGACTTGTCTGTCTGAGCTTCTGGCATAACTTTTATTGCAGGATAAATCTCTCAGCAGAGTGGGGAAATAAAAGTATAATTTTATCTATAAAGTTCCTTAAGGCTTTTCTTTCTCTGTTTTGAGAGGATATTTCCTGCCAGCTCTGTTTATGTTCACACGGAGATGGCACCCAGAGAAAAAAAAAGAAAACAACAACAGCAAAACCCAAAAAACACCAAAAAAAACCAAAACCACCAGCATTATATAGAATATAAATTATTTACTTTGAGAAGAACTTCAACCTGTGTTTGCCTTAACAGCCCAGAAGGGTTCAAATTCCTTCCCCTGTAGCTGCTGCTGTCAAGGCAGGTGGCAGACTGGCTCTCCAAATATAGTGAAGTTACCCTGGGGGTGAACAGAGTTTATCATTTTTGCACCATGAAGGCTTCTCCACCTCAAGTGAGACTCTGAGGTCGCTGGCTTTGCTCAGCTCTGGGAAAATAATAGTTAATAGTGTCATTTTGGAATTTCTTACTAACAGGCCAGCAAAACTGCAAGGGTGACAGCACTATTAAATATGACAAAGTCTTCTTCAAAACAGTGAATGTTTGACTGGTGGGAGAAAAAAAAAAAGGCATGGCATGATTTATATCC
>VWYI01027004.1:0-39361 GCA_013399455.1 Anthoscopus minutus
ATATTTTTATATAAAAATATATTTATTAATTTCATATTATTTTCACTCTTTCAATACGTTAAACAAAAAATAGCTCTCTTGAACCGATTTTAGAATATTCTGTTTTTCCTAAGTTAGCTTTATACCTTTTTCCCTATATTTAATGGCCTACAACATTAAAAACAAGTAGGTAATAGTGAAAATCTCTAGCTACCCTGAGGAAAGACCTTGACTAATTCCTTACTGTCGTAAAATCTGAATACAAAAAAGTAGAACTGTTTTAAATCAAGAACATATAAAACCACTTTCTATAGTTAATTTTGGACAAAACTCAGTGCCAATAAAATGTTTTTCCTCAAGTACAGGAGAGAGTTTATTTTGTTTTAGATTATTTGCTTGACAGGGAAAGAAAAAAGATTGTCTATTCGTGCTGATGGCAGTGCATTTAGATTATTTGCTTGACAGGGAAAGAAAAAAGATTGTCTATTCGTGCTGATGGCAGTGCAGTGCAGTGCAGCTGGCATTAACCAGAACTAGACACAATTCTACTGTAAACATTTCAATTCATATCTGAAGTTTTTGTTAAATATAACAGTTAAATACATACTGTCTTCTTGGATGCAATACTGAACATTTGTAGCTCATTATGGACAATAGTGAAATACCTTTTCTTGAACATAAAGAGATAAAGGTACTAAAAAGTACTTTTTTTCATGTAGGTAGATGCCCAGACTTTGCAGAAGTACATAGAGACATCTGTATGTAGTAATCAGCAAATAAATTAATGTAGATACTTTTGATACTTTGTGCAACAATACATATTCCACATGACTGAGAGAGGTTTAGTGGAGGCCATCATTTTGTGACAAATTACTCTTGAACTTTTTATCCTTCTCAAATAATTATAGAAATGGGAATGGCTGATTATTACTCTTAAGAATTACTGTTTTTCATTTTGGATTGTTTTTGTTGAGGTTTTTGCTTCATTGGTTCTTTCTTTAATGAAAAGGTAGCAAAATGAGGACTGCACAACAGCTTGGAAAACTGTGGCTAAAATTCTTCCCTAATGATTCAGTATTGAAATAACAGCCTGCTACTTGCAGGGAGACTACATGGTAGTTTTACAAAAGATAAGCAATAATGAGAAGAAGTTTACATTCAAAAGACACACATTCAAAATTTTTTTTACTCTTAGACAGTAAATGGAAAGATACAACTGGATAACTGAAATCAGAAGGTACTACTTGGTTTGTTTGGCACTGGTGCACCAGTAATGCTGCAGGGCACTCTACCAGTCACAGAGACAAATGCATCCCAATTTCTTCTGCTTGATGCAAGGAGGTGTCCCTCTAAATTCAGCACAGGTCTCTTGTACAATTGTAGACATCAGCAGCAGCCCATGTGACTTCCTGAAGTAAGAGCCATTAGGCAGTGTGACTGGAAATGGGATGTGATTTTGTAGGAGAGGTAACACACAAAGGCTTGTCACAGGCAGCTTTACTGCTGTGCAGTTACTAATGACCAACTCACGGTGCTCACAGACACAGGGAAGAGGAGCAGAATGGGTCTGTAGGAGTTGTTCTGGACATTTTTCCCATGAGGAAACGAAATCCTTTTTTAGCTCATTCACTGCTTTTTCTTCTGCAAACTGTATGAGGGACGGTGAACTTGAGGGCAGCTCAGGCTGTGCTTGGACTGAATCAACCTCTGGAAGTACCTCTCTGTCTCAGCTAAACATAAAGGGAGACTAATAGGCACCTTTTATGTGCCTGATTTAGGTGACTTGAATCTGAGCCACAGTTTTTAAATACATTGCCTGCTCAGAACATGAAATTCCCCCCTTTCCCGTACTGTTGCCAGTGCAGTCAAACGTAGTTGCAGTGGTGTTGAGAGACGAGAGATTTGGTCAGCTTAGCTGAGGCCTCTCAGAGGCGTCAGGTAACCAGCTGGCACCTTTTCTTGGTGTGTGTCAGACCTGCTGGGGGCTCTGCCAGCTGTCACAGCAAAGGCTTCTTCACAAATCATAGGCTGTGCCCTCAGAATCCATATACAGGCATGCAGTTGAGGTGGTTGCTTGTGCAGGTCTTCATTGCCTCTTCATTCTGTGCCTCCAGGCATCAGCCTGTGATATCCATAAGCATGTGATGAATGTCCATCCTAACTGACCTTCATGAAGAAATTGCATTAATATGTTGAGGCTTCCACAATTGCCAGTCAGACAGCTAATAGAAGCTGCAGTGTGTTCTCTACTGCTGTTTCTTGCCACATCAGTTGGGATGGGTGGTTCCCAAATTTCATTACAAAAGTCCATGCCAAATGTTAATGTCCAGGTAACATTAAATGTCAAAATCTGTATTGCCTCTGTGGTGCTTTTTGTGCTTTCAGTTACAGCTTGGATGGTAAGACTGCATGACGATCCCTAAGAAATAAATTTGAGTTCGGAGTAGACCAAACTGTTTGGTAACCTCTGAGTAAGAAGCTGACTTGTCATGACTGTCATTTTTGTCCTACTCTAGTTCTTTGGCTTTCTTTTCTTTCCAACTTCTCTCTTCAGTTATGGAAAACTGCTTGCTGGTGACCAAGCTCAAAAAGGCACCCAGAGACTCTGTAAAAGGGGAAAGGGAAAGGCAACATGCTGGCACTGTGAAAGTAGTTTGCCTCTGAATTAGAATGAAGCCCTATTATAATTGTTTTAACTGTCAGGCAAAACTATTTTTGTTATGCGCTACATCCCTTGACAGCTAATGTTTCCTTCCTCTGTGCTGCTCTTATGGAATTAGAATCAATTAGATTAAGGTTGATATATCCCCAGAAGATATTGCAGTTGCTAAAACCAATAGCTGGATGAGTGCACAGAGATGTGTAGATAAATGTCAGATTCCTGTCGATTGTGTCAGTATGGTGCTATAGCAAAGGCTGAAGCTGTTGCATGTGTGCTTGTTTGAGCTGGACTACCGCTAGTGAGACTGGCATGAGCACTCCAGTACAAATCTTGAAGTAAAATCTCATGTCTACTTATTCTTCTATGTAGTGTCTCTTCTTGCAGTCAAAACAGAACCCATGAACAACAGTGAAACAGCAACAACAACTGGAGATGCATCGCTTGACACTTTTACTGGGTCAGGTAAAGCCATGAAAAAATAATGTTTTGTGAGATGCACATTAATGCAGTATTAACTAACACTCATTAATGAACATTTGCATGGAAGCAATCTTTACAAAGTTACTATAAAATATTGTAGTATTTTATACCTAATAATAATAATAATGCTAATAGTAATAACAATAATAAAAGCCTTTTCATTTTTGTAAATGCAACTCAGCAATTTACGCGAGGTGTGATCTTAAAGAATGGCTAATAATGATGCCTAAGACCACTGCTGTCTGCAAAGGCCTCAAAATAATACTGTTATTGTGGTACTGTAGATCTTTTTTCTCATCTTTAGTCTTGTATGATATTAGAAATAAAAAAATGGGATTGTATTTTAACAGCCATGCTAATTTAAAGAGTTTAAACTCTTAAGCTTTATACTTCAGTGCTATCCTTTTACTCTTATTAGCAGTATGTTAGTTTAAACATTAGCCAGATTGCCATGTTAGTCTCTTTCCACTAGATGAGCTACTTTCTTTCCAAGAAAATAGTTTTACTTTAAATAATCATAGGCTTCAATTACTTCTCAAAAATTAAAACAAAGAGCGGTTTAAGTAGATCCCTATAATTTATTAAAGTGTGATGAACTGTGGAAACATACAGATAATCAGCCTTCTAATAATTAAGTTGAATCCTGCTAATAATAATAAATATATTAAAAAGGAGAGAAGGGAGAATAAGTTTTGCATCTGGAAATACCAATTCAGTAATGGCCTGACTGAAATGTTACCAAAGCCATAAATCACCACTCCACACTGATGCTGCTATTACTTTGACAGACTTAGGTAGTCAAGCCCTATTTAAAATATTTTGGAAATCACAATGTTTCTATGTAATTAACTTTTTTAGACTGGATTTTGGAATTCTTTTAGCCATCAGTTAAACCCAGAAGTTGATTATTCAGAAAAGTATTTACAAATAATTTATTTTGTGAGATTTAGAGTGTTTACTATTTCTGATTAGAAAAATTAAAACATTGTCCTCATTATAATTATACTGAGAGGAACCTCAGCTTAAAGGCAAAAAGTTCCATAAAAAATTAAAAAGTCTGGACTAAAATTTAGCTTTTCTTTTTTACTCTGTTTTTAATCATTGCTAAAATTTCATTAGTAATGATTACAAATCATAAAATTTCCAACCCTTTTTCATTTGGCTTTTTTCATTGTTGCTGAAGTTTTATCAGCTTCTGCCATGTATTTAAGGCAGCTGAGTTGTATTGTATAGCTAAGGCAACATTGGAGTGCTAAGAATTGCAGCCTTCAGCTCAGGTTTAGATCACTAAGTAACAGCTTGATTTCCCCAGGTGCCACTCACCCGTCAGCTTCCACTGACTTCAAAAGAAGTCTTGAGATCTCTACACTTTGGATGTTTGGAAAGTTGGTGCCACAAAAAAAAAAAAAAAAAAAAAAGGAAAAAAAAAAGGCTGGAATTTGAGCCTTGCATAATCCTTTTTTTGCCTGTTAACCACCTGTGTGCTCTACGGAAATAGGAACCTGATTCTCAGTTTAGTGCACAAACTCAAGCATTAAATGAGTACAGTCATTCCCAGTGGGAAATTAATAGTCTGCCTGTCTGGGTGATGTGCACTCTTCATCATTAGAGCGAGACGCAGAGCTGCCCTGATAATGCACTCAGTCTTTCATAAAGATTGAACATGTCATTTTTACTCTTGCCTTTTAATTGTACTCCCAAATCAGACAATCTTAATTTTTTTGCTCTAATTTTATGAAGAAGTGATAAAGAGCAGTAAAAACTCAGCAAAACCAGGATTTCTCTGAGCTTTTAGCCTAACTGGTTAATTGGGAAGTTTAGTGGGTTGCCAAAGACAGTGAATGCTAAGTAGTAGACAGATGTTTCAAATGAGCCACCTGCAACTGCAAAAATGTGTAACAAAGCCCAACACTGAACAGTGTGTTTTTTCCTGAAAATGAGGAACATATATGTGTTACTCTCAGCTATTGCAAACTCATGATGCCAGCAGTTCTCTGTATTTTATGAAATGAGACATGGGTGAAAAGAGAACTCCTGGTGCTGAGACATATTTGAGAGTCTGCCATGCATAAATCCTCTCCTTCAAACACTCTAACCATTAATTTCCCTGCTGCAAGGGCAGTCAAAACACGTGACCTGTCCTGGAACTAAGCAGAAGACTCAAAGAGCCGTGTGGTGTGTAAAGTAGTCATCTCTGTCCCTAATGACCAGCTGTAAGCGATGGTCAAACAGATTGTGTGAGGTATAGGGCAGGAGAGACAGATTAGACTTCACAGAAAGTGAAATAACTGATTCTGTAAACTGTTGATTGAAAAGCTGAAAAGATAAAGCACGTAGATCTCTTGAATTTAGAGTGGCAGTTCCCCTGGTGGCCTTGCCCTGACTACTGGGATTGGCAAGGTCCTGTTCAGGGCTGCAGCCCATGTGTTGCAGCTCATGCCCAGGGCCCCAGTTCCCCTGCACTGCAGAGCTGCCCCAGGAGAACCTGTGCCTCTGGGCAAGTGAGGAGTCATGATGTGCACCCCCCTTCCTCCTCCTTCAAAGAGGAACAGTCGGTAATTAGTGTCCCCAGTCTGCAGCTCTGTGGTTCTGCAGCACACTCCCACTGGGGTGGGCGTGCACAGGCCTGGGAGAGGTGCACAGCCCTTAACTGAGATTTTCATGCACTGTGAATTTGTTGCAGCTGCTGTTCTGTAATACTGGGTATATACTGCTTAAAATAGTGGATGAATCTGAGAACTGTTCTATCATTTTGGTGGAGTGGAGAGAGAGGTATTTGATGTTCTCATTGTTTTTACTTTGTATTTATATTGCACAGGATATAGAATACAGTTTGTAGATATAGAAAACAATTTCTGAAGGCTATAAAGGTGAAGTTAGGGAATGACACTGCTGGTTAACCTACATTTGATTCCCTTGTGCATAGAGATTGTGATGTTACTTAAATTAGGTCCTTTTAACCTAACCTTTTTACACAGAATTTTCCAGATGCATAATGAATAAATGCAAAACTCAAGCCCATATTAATATACTGAACCCAACACATGCTATTAAAACAGCCACCTAGGCCAGTTGAACTAAGAGCTGGCTGTCAGCTGGTAAGAGCTGGCTATCAGCTTGCCCTCTCTGTGAAGCAATGTTAATGGGGACTGGAGAGATCAAGGGTCTTATACCTGCCCTGAAGGGCATTCCTCCCGTAATTTCAAGTACTGAAGTCTTAGGAGTGTTTGAGTTTTTCAGAGAATAAACAATTTTGGGACTTTTAACATAAGCAACACAAAAGGGCATTTAGTCCCCTTCATATAGTGCCTGTATAAAGTGCCACAAAACCCGCAGCAACCTGCCTCCACCATCTCCTCCACTGCCAGCAGTCCTCAGAGAAGGGAGATGTCAGGATGCTATCCAGCAGCCAAAGCTGTTAAAGTTTGATAAACCTTAGAATTAGCAGTTTCATCTGTGAGATACAGGTGTGGTCCACAGGCTCCACTCAGTCAAAATGTTCTTTTATAATAGGCCTGACACCCTGTGTTTCTCAAACATCTCACAGTCTAAAATGTAGTGGACACATTGCAGGGACAAGCTACAAAGAAACAGTGAAAAGAATGGATTTTTCAGTCTTGCCTCTTTCTTTTCCTTACAACTGGTAGTATCATCAGGGAAAATTTGGGATAAAAGCAAATAAATATAAAACCAGACACATTCCAAAAGTATTTAATTTTCTTGTCTGAATTTTAAAAATAAGGTATATGCAGAAAGAATAAAAAGACAGGCAAGGACAGTTTTTGCTGAAAAGTATTAGATTTTGATAGCTCAAGTGATTTAAATGAATAGTGATTAATTTTTTTGTAGTTTACATAAGGTAGATGGTAAATGTGCTTTAACCAAATTGATTAATTGATTGAGCTCTCATCCAGCAAATGATCAGACAAAAAGTGAAGCAGTATGGCAAAAATGATCCAATTAGCCAATAATGGATCACAAAAGTTCCTTGCCCTGAGAACCACCAAGGTCACTCTGCTGCTATTGCTTATCTTTAAAAAGGTGACGGAGCTACAACATTACTAAGACTAATTACTCATCAAGCCATAAATTACCAAGAACATTCTTTAGAGTTCTGTGAACCAGTTATGTTAATAGAAACACCTATAGGTTTGTTTGACTCTGGGAATAGCTGCCTACACATAGAGCAGATTGCTCTGTGGAGCAAACCATGGAAAGGCATTGTCAAAAAAACCCTCAAAACAATATCCACACAAAATGAAATTTAGTGGATTTCCATCACAGGCAAACCCTCAATATCTTTTCAAACAGCAACTTTTTAATGAAATCTAGTGGCACATGTTTTAAAAGTTATTATCCAATTCTTTACTTTCAAGTGATACTTAACTGCACATTTTAAAAAGAAGCTAATTGTTTTTCTTCTACTGTATTTTCCTTTTAAGTCCTACACATTCTAAATGCATTTAAACTATCTTTAAAAATATGAAGTTCTGTGTATGTTCAAAGCAATAGATCTGAGAGACGTTAATTAGGGCTGGATGTAGAAATGTATCATGTTTCATAAAATAGTTAGGAACCTAAACCTATTTGTCACTTATAAAATTCTGAATGTTCATTTCTACTGCCATTATGAATAACTCAGGAAGAGGGTACACTTTGAAGTACAACTATGATTGATTAGACTAAAGAAATTCCAGTGCTTCATTGTATACTACTTTAATCTTTTGAAAAGTGAATGAACAGCAGATGGCCTAATAAAGACACTCTGTATGTTTGCCCAGTATGGATTTGCTCTGAAGGGATTGGTTCAACACTTTAGAGTACATATATTTGGAATACATCTGTCTTAGTCAAGACAGATGGCTAAAGGAAAGGGAAACTTCCAAACACTTGGAATTAATCCAGTGTGAGCACTGCTTCTGGATAAAATTTTAATGGGTTATGACTATTGTTCTGTTAGCTTTCTTGGAAGAATGTAGCTGTGAATGCTATAGATACATACAATTTGGATAGCTACTGAGCAGGACTGTTTATACTTAGTTTAAAATAAAAATGCTGCTGATAGGGGTTTTATTCTATTTGGCCTATTTATAAAGAACGTTTGTTATTTTCTAGAGCTCAATCCAGTATCTTCCATCACCTAAGCTTAGTCACAACCATATAAAACATGCTTTTCTTATCCAGTTTTAAAATTGAACTTCTTGTTAATGTGAGACTATAAAGGTATGTGTATGTTATTTCAATCCCATGAAATATGTTAAATCACAAGATTCCTTTTAACTACCCCTTTTAATACAACTTACAAATTTGAAATATCTCAGCAGAGTGTGGGTCACAGGTGATGTATGAAATACATGCCTCTGCAATAAACCCAGAAATGTGTTTGTCACGTTGAGAAGGTGTGACACACCCATGCTAACTAGACAGTTCTGCACAACAATGAAAAATATGTGAGTTTTAGTTTTTTTATTTTAAGATGTTGCAGTTCTGGTTCAAGGAGACATCTGCCTCCTTAAAAAGCTGTCCATTTCAATAGGCTTCTCTGTTAATGTTGCTGCTTTAGTTCACACTGTTTGACTGTAGGTCTCATGGTGTTTCTAACTGCTGTGCTCTTGTTTTCTGTTTTGCAGTAATAACAAGTAGTGGCTACAGTCCCAGATCAGCGCACCAGTACTCTCCACAGATATATCCCTCCAAGTTAGTGTCTGCACCTCTTCTAGTCTTTTATAGGCCTTGGCTGTGGGCAGTTTTGTGGTTTGTTGCAAACAAGTGTTCAGCAGGAGAAACAGAGAAAAAGGAAAATTCTTAAGCCACGGTACTGACTCAAGTACTGGCTCCCTCTCCAACTTTTTTTCCTTGTGTGTCTAGAGAGTGAGATCCTGCTTTGTGCAGTATTTCTGCACCAGGAATATCCTTGCATATCGGCACACAACATAAGTAAAATAATCAGACTATTACATTCTCAGACATCAGCATATTATCAGCATGTACGGGGAATATATACAGATATATTTGGAAGAAGTCAGTTTATATATAGAAATCACAATGGCATGCACAGGTTGCATACTGGGGGGGTGACCCTGTCCCCAACCCTTCCACGGCCAGCATTGCCTAACGCTTCCAAACATTCCAGAGTCATAAACCACCCTTTCCTTGTCCCTCTCCTATATCATAAGGTTTACAAATCAAATAAATTTGATTAGCTTTTAATTTTATTATTTTTAAGCCAACAGAGGTTGTTAGATATAGAAAATTTCTTTGCACTTTTTTTTTGGTGGAGGGGAAATGGACTCTTGGGCAATCACATAAATCCAGGAGTGGGAACTTTAGGAAGAAACACCAAAGATGCTGCATGAAACTCCTGCACGTGGCAGTATATAGAAGTTTTCTTGTCCTCTGATCAGTGTTGTGCAACAGGGGTACTTGACTCCAGTATACCACCTGTTTTTATCATGCATTTGATACAACTATCAGTGTGACTTTGATACAGAGGAAATATTGAACCTAAAGTTTCAAGAGCAAATTAGGTTCTTTCAAGTTTCTTTTTAACAAATTTGCAACCATATGGTAGTAGCCAGAATTTATTAATACAGAAAATGGGTGCCTGAAGTAAGAGCACTGATTTCACTTAAAACAGGTTTTGGAAACTATATAAGATACTTTTGGCCAAATACATTACAAGGTTTAATAGAATATTCAATCTACTGTTACAATTTTTTGGCACCTAAATTAGTGAGTAATCCTTTTCTGATAGTAAGTGCTGCCAACTGTACTGAATTAATTAGAAAGAAAAAAAAATTAAAAATTGGAATCTGAAATTTAGTCATGGCTTTTAATGGCTAGGTTTCAGTTAGCGTAATTCTGCAGAGTGTGTTTATTCAACTTTTGGTCCATAAAGTCTTATTTGACTTACAAAACAATCCAAGAAAAATGTTTCTCTGTATATTTTTGCAACTCTGGAGGGCAAAAAATTTAAGCTTGATTTTATTCAATTTCTCTATAAAACCTCAGTATTCATAAATAAAAGACCATTTTTATTTTCATTCTATTTTCCTAGCCCATATTTTCCGAACATTTAAAGCCCATCTGGTTACCAAAGTATTGCTGTTGGTATTTTTTATGCTGCTCTCAATGTGTAGGATCCATCTCCCATTGAAGCTACATGTCTGTTGAAGCAGAACCTACGCAGATGACATAATGCACCAGATTAAACATTCACCTCTGTGTTTCCTCTATTCTTCTAGTCCAAGTGTCCCTCCACTGGATTAAAAAAGTGTGAGGGCTTTTCTAATTGAAACGTTCTGATCTCTGCTGAAAGAGGTTAAATCCATACAAAGACTCTCAGCAGTGGCACAGCCCACCTAAAAGTGGACACAGTAGCTTAAAAATTAAATTGTAGTGATGGGACAGCATAAAATATTCACTGTGCCTTGGGGAATGTGGGACAGAGTGTCTTTCAGCTTATTTCAGTGGGGGATGGAATAAATCCCAGAAGAGGAGCAGTTGGCAGAATAACGAACTGCCTTTGGACATCTTTAAGCCTTTTTCTTTACTTTATTGCTTGAATCAACATACAAAGTATTTGTTGCCACAGTAATGCTATTTTTCCTGATATTTAGGCCCTATCCGCACATTCTTTCTACACCAGCAGCTCAAACAATGTCTGCCTATGCCGGACAAAGCCAGTATTCAGGAATGCAGCAGCCAGCGGTCTATACAGCCTACTCACAGACAGGACAGCCCTACAGCCTGCCCACTTACGGTATCTGACCACTTATTGCTTCACTTTACGTAGAACTAAAAGCAATGCTGACTGGAATGCGGTGGTGTTTGGGTTTNTTGTTTTTCCCAACTGTAACAAAATATTGTAAAGAATCAGTTGAAAATTAATTTCTTATACAGATTTGGGTGTAATGTTGCCAGGCATCAAGACGGAAAGTGGGCTCTCGCAGACCCAATCTCCACTGCAGAGCGGGTGCCTCAGTTACAGCCCAGGGTTTTCCACCCCACAGCCAGGCCAAACACCCTACTCTTACCAGATGCCAGGTGAGTAGCCACCTCTAAAATGTAAAACTAAATACTTCTCCCCAGTGCTAATACCCATATGTGTATTCATTTTGATCCTCTGTTACTTTAGATTTGGTCATGGAATGTAGTCCCTACTTGCACCTTCTTTTGGACTTTTGAGTGGAGTGAAATCCACTAATTTTTTCAGTGTCAGGACTGGAAGCATTTGTTATATTTACTAATATATACAAGTCTCTTCTCCTTGTTTTTTTTTTTTTGTTCCTGAGTATGACATAATTTGATACTTGTTCCTCTACTTTTTAGAATTTCTCCTTATTTGATATTTATTCTTCCATTTACTATTCAGTTAGTAATTAATTGATTACCCTCTGGTCATCGATAACCTATTTTATTTAGATAATTTTTAAGCTTCTTATACAATGGCTAATCTTCTGCAATTACAAGCTGCTATATAAATCATCTGACTTATGTTGAAAACAAGGACATGCCTCATTATAGATTATTCAAAAACACTCGGATATAGTCTTTTGTAAAGGTTTTTGTTTCCAAATATAACACTAAAGTATTAGAAATGAAGACAAAAGAGAAAAAACAATGTTTGAGGAGAAGTGAGAATGCAATAAACTGAAAAAACTAAATTGGTGAGATGACTTACTGCCGATATCTTCCTTGCATGGTGTGAAGAGGAATGTATGCCTGTATGCGTGGAAGTAGCATTTGATTTCTTTTAGAGTTTCATTACAATGTTTTATGCTTCTGACAGAAAATAAAAGTTGTTTTTTTTTGTTCTGATTCATCTACATCTTAACATGCAATATTCTAATGAGAATTTTATTTCAATTCACAAACAAATCCTCAGAGTTAATTGTATGTCTTAATTTTAGGTTCTAGTTTCACACCATCATCCACTATTTATTCGAACAATTCTGTTTCAAATTCTACAAACTTCAGTAGTTCACAACAGGTATGAATATTGCCATTTTTATTTCCCAGTTAAAAAATGGCTTATATAACTCCAGAGATAGCATGTTATTTTAATTTAGATCTGTTATGTTGAATGAAACTCGCTGTGGTTCAATGCTATTTTCTGTGGGAAACAGTCAAAATCTTTCTGGAAGCCTAGTTACATATTTTAGCACTTAAATATTTCAGCAGCTTCCCTGTAATCTTTTAGTAAATATCTTTAAAATAAAAATACTATTATTAATTTTTTAAAAAAAGCTAATCCAAGCCTTCAAAACAAAAGACTAGCAAAAGTCATATGATTGTACACTTAGAAATATTTTATGGGAAAAAAATTCACTAATTACTGTACTTAATTGAGTGCTCTGCTGCATCTGCTGTTTCAGGATTATCCGTCATACACAGCTTTTGGCCAAAATCAGTATGCACAGTATTACTCAGCATCAACATATGGTGCATATATGACCTCAAACAACACGGCTGATGGCACTTCATCATCATCAACCTACCAATTACAGGACTCTCTCCCTGTCTTGACTAGTCAGCCAGGTACAGATCTACATTCAGGTGAAAACAATTTTTGTATTTTGTTTGCTGTTTGTATAAAGACAAGATTTCCATATCCAGCTTGCATGGACATTGATATTTTAAGTTTGTGCCTTTCAGAAAACTTTGTCGTGTCAACCACCCAAAATAGGTTTTTTTTTACTGTTTAGTTAGGAAATCTGTCCAGTTTGTTTGCTAATTAAAGAAAGCTTTTTGCAGACTGAGATGGTTGTCAGTATTACTGGCAGTGGAACAGTGCTGTTTCCACCTACACATGCTGAAGTATTGCTGTAAAGAATTTAAAACAAGATACCATTTTTCATTTAATTGTCTCTGCCATGCTGGCAAGAGCACATAGGCTTTATTCAAATTTGTACGAGCCATGCTTACTAATTCACAAATTCAAGTAACCGAGAATAGAAAAGTTAGTTATTAGCACCATAAAAAAAGTTGCATTGAAGTAGCTGAATTTGCAAAGGATTATCAGGATTCATGAGGAGGCCCCCTTTGCCTGCCCAGCCCTGCCCTCTTGTGCACAGCCGCCACAGTAGCCTGCTACTTGTATTCCTGGGACCTACCCTCCTGGAGGGTAGTGGCAGTGTTTCCTTTTTCTTCAGCACTCTTCAGTCTCTTTTAGGGACACCAGCTTCACTCAGCCAGTGTGGGCAGTGTCTGCCACGCCCACAGGCTCTGAGCATTTCTAAAAAGACTGACAAACTGGCTTTTGGGTTAGGCTCTGAATAGCCTATGCTATTCAGATTTATGCTTTAGTCACAGAACTAGCTTATCACATAAATCTTCCTAACAACAGCACCATCTTATTGAAAAAATGTAGTAGAAAGACTAATGTATTATTGTAATGAATCTGTACAAAGGAAAGGTAGCACTGTTTAGAAAAGTGTAAGCAAGGACTCACACATAATATAAACTGCTTAAATTTGATAAAAACACTGAAATTTTAACTAAATTAGTTGAAATTTTTCCTACCCCGAGGTTTCCCTGATTTTTAAAGTGTAACAGTGCATGTGTTTGTGGGTGTATGTTTGGGGTGGGGTATGGTATGGATATGGCCATGGTGATGGAGAGATACATATTCCCTTACTTTTGATGAAAAATGTAATGTTACTCAGTAGTATTAGAATGAAAATCTAAGAAAAACCTACAGGTAATGTGGAATCAAGTGAAATTTCAACAGGTGGAAGATATTTATAAGAGACACAAATTATATGTATAGAATTTTTAAAATAGTATGGAGTGTACCTACAAGTTACAAGTTATCTTTTGGTAACTATGTATGTCCTGTGTACTTTTACTTGCTACTTCATTATTCCTTTATATTCTTATTTGAGAAAAACAGACAGTTTCCCATGTTGTTTCTCCCCTAGGTATCTGTTTCCTAGAAATGCTGTCTAAATGTATCATGTATTATTACAAGTACAAGTATTGAATAGAATTGGCAAAAAAAAAGGAATCCTAAATAGTTTGAACACATTGAAAAAAGTATTGACGGCTTCATATCTGTGGAACAGTAAAGATTTTTCTTGGTTGTGGATTGTTTAAGCATATGAACTTGTTCTCTGGTTAAGTGGGTTGTGCATCTGAGTTTAACAAATCCGCCCCCACCTGCTCCTTATTTCTGTGAAGCGTTGCAGTGATCATGCGACCCTCTGCTGAGAGTGAAACGCCCACTTGGTGAATGCATGACATGCCTGTGCCCTTCTGTGTCACAGTAAAAATAAATTTCTGTTGGTGAGGGGTAGTGTCTTGGAGATAATTTCAGATGTCATGGATCATACTGCAGTTCTTTAGCACTCATTGTGTTCACTTGCTGTCAAACAAGTCCTTAAGAGTTACCCCAACAAAAACCTAAGACTAAACACAGCAAGGCACTTCATTTTTCTGTCATCACTACTAGCTGTAAATTCAAATATCTAATCAAGTTACTACTATCTGGACATACAGAATTTCTCATTTTCATAATAAAGCCCCATCAAATCAAGAGTCACTATCAGCTACAAATTTATTTATTGACCATGTAAAGAAAATGAGATTAAAATTAAAAAGACTTTACTCTTTCTGCTATTCATGACAAGCAACAACACACTACAAGTCAGAAAAAAAGCAGGTTTGTAATGTTGAAGCTGTCTTCTGGCTTTTCTGTCTCGTGAGGATATGTAACAGAAGTCAAACCATAAGGAAAGTGTGAAGGGGCTCAGAGATTAAAACATTCCACATCTGTGTATTTCTCAGCTCCTTAAACCAGGGACTTCTCTTCCAAGCTTGCATTGAGCCTGCCTTATATTAAGATTTTTCAAAATGCACTCATTATTACAGAGTATTTGTCAGATAAATAGGTGTCTCTTAGGGCGCTTCATCTCAAATTCCGATAACTCAGATGGACTGAGAGGTGAGGTCTCAGGAGATAAGTACACTTGGTATATTTGATGAGTACATTTAATAGGAGTAAATAAAACTCTAGCAGAGAATATTGGCCTGGGTAAAAGCTTTGTATGAAGGCATCTTGCTCTCATATATCCAGGGCCAGGGGAGGCAAAAAACCATAGGATATTAGCTCCCATTCCGTTACCGGGATGTAGCAAAGCTTAATTTGGTACCCACAATGAAGTCACCCTTTGCAGCTTCTCTGAGAAGAGATAGGGAGATAGCATTAGGTTTTTATTCAGACTGCACAAATTCTTTTTTTCCTTCTTAAGTTATAGAACTGTTTTAACAAGGAGGAGGGGATGTTCACATTATCAAACTAGAGGTGGGAAACAGTGTCCTGGATATGAAAGACCACCTTCATTTGTAATGTGGTACTGTAATTCCCTTTGTAACTTGGTGCTATAATTCCCTGTCCTCTAACTGGAGCTGCTGCAAGGTCTCCACAGCATGAAAGCATGAAAAGCTTTATATTCAAGTGTATGAGTATATATAGTATAAGAATATCTGTGAAAAAGAGGTCATTCTATATTCTGGTTTTAACATTTTCTTCCTGTTTTCTTGGATCATTGGCACTGCTCACAGTCCTAGTGGGAAGAGGCTATGAGGTATATTTATTAGGCATGTGTTGAATATCGAAAAAGCTAAAAAATTTCGAACATTGTAATAAAAATTTCTATCTATTATGAGCTACAGTAGGAGCTCTTCATGATGGTAATGTTTTCAATACTCTGGTTCTAGAATTTCTCACATTCTTTTATGTTACAGGGCTGAATTTTTAATAAGTTTTTATTTTGTCAACATTGACCTCATTTCTAAAGCAAACAGGATAAGAAAAGTGTAGTCTCTTCTTTAGTCTGCTGTTGGTAAAAAGCAAATCAAGCAATTAAGCCTACAGTTGTTTAAAAAAACAAGCCCCACTGACTTCTGCAGTTCTAAAAGCGATGCATACCTTGCACTCAAGTAAGAGACAGCTGCTCATTCTGATTTAGAGATTAGTGTAATGAAATAAAGTTGGCTTTAAATATCTAGATTTTACAAAGAACAGTGATTAGTTACAGTACTGATTAATAGATAATTATGCAATCATGTACAGCATTGACCCAAGCAGAAGCCTAGAGCAACTGGTAATGGCTAATGCTAAATTAAAATTGTAGGTATTTACTTCAGTTGTTGGGCAATTCCAGAGAAGATTTAGAACTGGGTTTTTTTTTTTAATGTTTTATTTTTGGTAGATTAGCATAAACACAGTCATTGAAAACAGATACTCTAATACATTACTGTGGAAATGGGTCTTGATTTTGTTGTTGTATTATAAATAAGACCTTTGTGGTAAGAATGTAAACATTCATCTTCACTTTCTTAGTTTTTGCCTTTTCTTTCCGGGAGTTTGGTTTGGGACAATTTTTCCACTCCATCAGAAAAATCTAGGAAATTATTTTTGCACAGAGCTCTTGCACACTCAGAACTTATTTTAAAGACATTGTAGGTTTTTGCTGCATAAGGATTCTGTTTTGGACGCCTCTTTACATTTGTAATTGCCCAAGTACATTTTGCTGTTCTTATGGGGAAGGAGCCAAGATAATGTGATCCTTATTGATTGCTTCACTGCCTGCTGTGACCTTGCTGACATCAACACCATGCTGGGAATAGAAATGATGAGTCAACAAGAACTGTCTCTCTCCCCGTTCTGTAGGGATTTCTGCCTGTGTGTCTTGTCCTTTCTCTGCATACCTCTATCAAAAGCCACTTAGCCTCTTTTACTACATGCTCAGACCCCTTAACTCATGGTGACCCTCACCTGGACTAACACCAGTTTGACAATATCTCTCTTCTACTTGGGGACCTGTGCATTTTTCCAGATGTGCTCTTGCAAGTTCATAACAGAGCTAAAAAATCTGTTTCCTTCACCTGTGGGACATTCAGTGATGCTCTTTATTAAAAATTAAAAAAAACAAATTCCAACTCAAAATCAGATACATCACAGATGATTTTTGGGAAATGTTTGTAAGAATCGTTAATTTATTCTACATATTTGCCATCATGAGCACTTTTAGCAAATAATACCTGTGGCCCAGAAATGCTCAATTACAGAGAGTTCAAGAACCCTCTTGAATCAAAATCTGTAGTAGATGTCAGATCAAGGCTGTACCCTTTCTTCCTTTAGTGGAGAAAAATCAAATAATTATTAATAGGATAAATTATGGAGGAGGGTTTGTTTGTTTTTTGTCATTTAGTGCTCAGTTACCTAGCCAAACTGCACTTATTGCTAGAAGTTTTGGAAGCTAAAGATGCTAAGCTTCATTAAATGGGTAAGTCAGGGATGGGCTTGAGTGTGGTTAAGACAAGCTATACCATCAAAGGCCCTTCCAGCACATTTCTGTGACAGCCCACAATGCCTCATACTTAGAGAAAGATGATCAGAACACAGCAAGTACAATTTCATCTTCTTTCAGGTACTAACTGGAATGTTGCATTTAATAATATGACTTTCCTCTGACAACTTATGGGCTGAGGTATGGTGAAGAAAAATGTGAACTTTACTAAAGAGCAGGTGGCATGGGAGGAGGACATGAAGCTGGGAACTGCCAGGCCTTTGTGGATCATGGATAGGTGCCAAAGTGTGTTCTGATAAAGCAAGTAAAGCATGATTTGGAAATAAGTCTAGCAGAACTGAAAACATGGGTAATTAACCCAAATTTTTAATTACTTTAATTAAAAAGCACTTCATGTTTTGAGAAACCATTAGAATGACTACTGAAATACACCTTTCTTAGATATATTGATATTTTGCCTCGTCTTGTGTGTACTTGTGTATATGCACATGTGTGTCATTTTAACTTTTGTCTTACTCTGCTAAGGTTTATAGTGTTTAATTGGTAAAGTCAGAAGTGTGTGCTACATTTGCTGATCCCGTCTGCACAAGACAAGCCATATTATCATTCTTTTTATACAACATTTTTACATGTCTCCTGTCACTGAGTTTGCATGCAGATATGTTGAACTTTGAGGAAAGAAAGTCAATTATTTAAAAGTCCAGCACTAATTTTAACATGAATGGTTGACTCTACAGGGGAGTTTGACACAGTTCAGAGCCCTTCTACGCCAATCAAAGATCTTGATGAGAGAACATGTAGGAGTTCTGGGTCAAAGTCCCGGGGTAGAGGGCGGAAGAATAATCCATCACCCCCTCCGGACAGTGACTTGGAGGTATGTCTGTGGTAATTGATGAATGTTAATGTGGAGGTTTCCTCTGATGAAGTGTAAATTCTGAATACTGCAGCTGTGAAAATAGCTTAAAGCATTTTAGAAGACATCATAGACTCAGTCTCACTAACTGAATGTAATAGACAGCAGTAGCTGTTTTAATCTGCATGTAAAATGAGACTTTACTGTTCTGCATTACATCTAACAGTTTCTCATTCAATAGAACCACAAATCTATACTCAAAAGTGTCACATTTTTGTTTTTTAAATAGGAAATCTCAAGTATATCACTCAGCTTAATTACATGTATTTATGGATGCAGTGTAAATATGCAGGATCATCTGGCCTTTTAAATATTTAGGCGCTAGTCTGCACCTGTGCTTGTAAGTTATATCAGCAAATCTCAGAGATGCAGCTTACCTCAGTGAAGTTATGACTGTGCTTAAGTATGTGCAAGATCAGTGCCTCAGCGAAGAAATACATCTGCCTGATACATGTGATGACAATTTCAAGCATAGGTGACTTTTATCAGCAGAGTCATTACAGTCACGTTGGCTATGCAGTGCCTTGCAGTGGCAGGAGCAGCAGGAGAAAGCAGAGTGCCTTTGTGTGTGTGATGCCTGGAAGAGCTGGAACAGAGGCTAGACAGAGTTAAGGAGAATAAAGGATATTTATTGAGGCCTTCAAAGGCCACACCCAGGCAGCACCAGTGTTACAAATCAGGCTCTGTCTGGATGGCTCCAAAATGGAGGCAAAGGGACAGAGCCCCAGTCCCAAAATCTCACTCTTTTATATGTTTGGGTCCATTTGCATACAGGAGTCCCACTTGCCTGCCCTCTTCCTTCCACATTGTTTTTACTTTGAGCCTGAAGTTTGGAAAAAATGTCCTTGAATTCAAATTGGAGTAGGATTTTTGTGTCTTCATCACCTTGTGAAAGGGTCTTAGTAACCCTGAGCAAAAGCCACACACCAATGTAGAATAGAAAACCCAAAAGCCCAAGGCATCATGTGAGACATTCCAGCTGTGGCACCAGGGATACACTGTGCTGCCTGCCAGTGCTGTGTGTACCCTGCTGCCACCAGAGCAGCACGGAGAGCCAGCAGCCCTGGTCTACCCCACTGCCCTGCCTGACCAGCCCTGCTGTACCCTGCTGCTGGTATCCTGCTTTTTTGCTTTTCAATGGATTTAATTTTTCAAGTGAAGAAACTTAACTTCTTCCATTTCAAGGTTTCTCTTAGTTGCTTGGGATTTTTTAATTTATTATTTTTACCAGTGAAAATCAGTGACATTGAATGAATGAAACTGAGTTAAAATAACCAATTTTATCCTACAGTATTATTTAAATTCTATTTGGCAGTGGCATAAAGCACTTTTACCCAAGATTTTAGTTAAACAGTAGAAATAAAAAGAATCTTGAATAACTAAGACTTGCAGAGAAGTATCTGAAAGTACTGTTTATCCTTAACAATCGTTTGACCCTCCAATCACAATTCTGAAGTCTTTATTACAGAGCTTTTGTGAAAAGCTCTCTAGAGAACAAGTAAGAAATAGTTGAAAAGTTAAAATGTTACTGTCTTTTGGCTTTTTACTGTGCATGATACACTGTCATTGCCGGTTTTTAGAGAAAACCTTCTCAGTTAATAAGTACTTAGTTAAACTTTTAAGACTCAGTTGACTTTTAGCCTCCGAGTGGTGTGGTGGTGAGACTTTAATTTTATTCAATAATATTTTCCTCAATTCTGTTTTCAGCGTGTATTTGTTTGGGATTTGGACGAAACTATCATAGTTTTTCATTCGCTGCTTACAGGATCGTATGCACAGAAGTATGGCAAGGTATGTGAACTGTGAATTTTGTGTCCATTCAGTGCAGCTATCTGGTCTGATTATGTATGTTGTTTTCACCTCTGTGTTCTTTATGGCTCTTATGGGTAAAGTTAAGTGTACAGTAAACCCCATTTTCAGAGAGTTAATGTGAAGAAGTCAAGGAGAGAAGTGAGACACAGACCCTAAGTACAATACATGAGGCAGGGCTGAAGGAGATGCTGCAAACGAGAGGAGAATTTACAGAGGAGCAAGAATGAGATTCCTGATGTGTGTTGGAAGAGACATTGTAGGGAGATAATACATGAAGTGCACAAATGGAAGTAACTGACAATATTATATTCCTCAGAGTAGAGGAAGAAAGAAGAAACTGGGTTGGCGGGTGAATTTACCAGGAAATTTATGAATAGGATGAGTAAGAGTCTGTCTTATTTCAATGCCAGCTGCAGATGTTGTTCTTTGACTCCCCACCTTTTTCACTGACTTTTTGGTTCTCTTGGATGGCTATGGGGTGAGGAATGTTGGGGAGTGAAACCCTCTCCCAGGTAGTTTGAAGCTTCCTCTCCCCTCCAATAAGTCCAAAAGGAGTTCAGGTCACAGAGCAGTGAGAGGGAGAGCAGAAAGAAGAGTGAGGGAGGCAAAGAGAGGCAGTGGCAGACTGCAGGAGCAAAAGCTCCAGGGCTGGTGCTGGCAGTCCAGGGAATGGCTGCTTGGACAAGGTGAGAAGGGTCTGGTGTGTAGCAACAGGAGCAGACCAAAGGGAGACGTAGAGGTAAAGGCCTGGATAAAACAAAAAATGAAAATAAATATGTAGAAGGAGAAAAACAGATAAAGGGGGTGTCAGTATTGTTTTCTCTGTGCTGTGGTATTCAAGTGAAATTAATGCAAAGGTATTTCTTTTTAAGAACATAACCACGTCCATATTGTCTTGGACAAGAGGCTTGTTTAGTATGTTTTCAGCATCTTTATTCCAGCCAGAATCAGATGCTTGAGAAAAGGATGTGAGAAACTGTACATTACAGAAATGCTTTTCACAATCCCCTCCTCAACCAGTGGGTTAGAAATGTCCAAAGCTGGAGCCTGTGGATTATAACCAGAGACGGGCCAGTCTTTCATGTCATCAACCTTTTGTGATTATTAAAAAGAAAAGTTAACAGGAAAAGTCACAGGCCAAGTGCAAATTCTGAATTTCTTGAATGCTAAGATAAGGATAGGTACTCATGTCTTGTAAAAAACAGCCTTCCTTGCTTTGTGGCTTCACAGTGCCAGATCTGTGCACTTTTCAGTACTCTGTCAAAAAATCCTCTTCTGCTGTTTTTCAGACCTTGTGACAACAGTGACTTTGTCAGAACCATTTCCAACTAATAGTTATCAAAACAAGAGAGAAACCTAGCTGAATATGAATTTTTGTATCACTTAGAAAGTAGCCCAGAGACTACCACAGGACTTGCTGAATTGTCACAGTGATAAAGTTATTCCTTTCACTCTTTTTTGATTGTGCCCTTTGGATGTTTCCTAAATCAACTGTAATACATAGTTACAGTTACATAATTTTTAAAAATCAGAGCACATTTTGTAGCTCACAAAACATCTATGGATAACTTTGAAAACTGTCTTGGAAACAGCAACAGAAATGTAATTCCTCTTGGTATATTAGTAATGGCATATTAACAAACAGTAGTACTGACAGCAGATAAAGTCTTAATGTAAACTAAAAGTGTCTCAAGGGTTAGGAAAATTAATGTAGTTAGACTGCTGAGACAGTAAACAAATGTCATGGATGACAATGAAGCAAAAGGTGCAGAACTGCAGAATTCCTAAGTAAAATCATCTTTGTCTTTTCTCTCCCTTTTTTTTTTTTTTTTTTGGTACTGATAGGTCACGTCCACACAAGTAGAGAAAGGTATTAATTTCCAGACCCTGAAAAACAAAAGTAGTAGACTTTTTCCCACCTGCAGTGACTGCCATATTTACATAGAACTTGTGTGAAAGTCAAATATAAATATCATTGACTGGAAGGAAGCTAGAGCAGTAGGAAACGGAATACAGGGAGAGCTTAAAATGGGTAGGGTTTAGCTTTTGTATGTCATTGTAGTGTTGCCTAAATTTAAGGTAGGATGTGTCTGCCTAAGTTCCTAAGAGGTTAGAAATGGGAGAGGCGAAAGATCCCACAGATAGACTTCACTCAGTCTCCGGTACATGACATGTTTAGCACATATGGTCCTTATCTTTTCTGCATATGATTTCCATCTGTATACATGGTCTTAATCCAGACTGAATTGTTATGAGAATTGGGTTACTATGAGAGCAAATGTTCTAAGAATTGAGAGGCTGTCAGCAGAAGTCTTGTTAGCACATGGGTCTTTCAAAATTATTGAGAGAGCTGTCTTGGAAAGGTGGTATATAATGGTTGTCTAACAATGAAATAAGAAACAAAGTAGTGTAAAATAGTGGAGATAGTAAATTATTTACCTGTGCTGATTTTCTGTCTAATTCTAAAAAGTAAAGGCATCTAATGTCACATAGATACTCAGCTGTGAATACCATATTCTTCCACATATATTTCATGAGCCTATTTTGTATAACATAATCAAGGTACTCACAAAAAAGGAAGCCATACCAAAAAAAAACCCCTCAGGACAAGCAGAATTTTCCTCATCTCCCATTTTTAATTTTCTTCATGAGAACAATGTGTCTTTAAATAAGAATTTCTTTAAGGGAAGACAACTTCTTATGCCAAGTTATCTCACTTCATACTTAGTAGGAGTGAGATACTGAGTTTAGAGCTAGTGGGAATATACAATCAGGCCAGTATATTCACCATCTGTTCTTTCCCATGTACTCATGGGTATGAATATTTTCATTCTTTGTTTTCACAAGCCTTTTCCTGTTTCTTTGAGTACCAGGTGAAAAAAATCTGAAATTAATCTTTTAAAATCTCTGTTCTGCTGCAGTTCATGCAGCACACGAATGCAGTGAGAGGAGGTGCAGCATACTATGGCCTGGCATAGGGATCCACATGTGAGTTCAGGAGCACTTGAGAGCTGCAGTTGTATCCAGAAATAAACACTTTAAAAGGAAAAAGGAAAGTCAAGCCAGCATCTCCTTACGCAAGGAGAGCTTTCATTGGGAGGCCTGGAACCAGTAGGCAGGTTTCAGGTTGTGTATTAGTTGAGAGAACAGCAGATTTCTGACTTATTCTTAAGGATTTATGAAGCTGAGAATGGATACTCTCCTGGGTATGTACTTGTTCAGCACTTTGCATGGTATGATAATTTTTTGATGTGAAAGTTTTATAATAACCATATTAAAACAGAATTAGTGATTTGCTGAAGGATGCAGCTGTAAGTATCTCATTTAAAAATGTGGCAAATTGCTGCTGCTTATCTGTGTGCAAGCAGAGTATAGCTTTAAACCCAAGTGAACTGTGGGATTTGTCCAGAATTTGGCCAGTGTATCATGTCTACATTTAAAATATAAAGCCTTCCCAGAAGAACATTCCATGCTTTGCTGTTTTCTATTTGTGGCTATTTCTTTCTGGCTTCTGGTATACTGCTTTTTCTACTGGGCTAACACAGAAAGAGAACAAAAACTACACTACACCTGTGTTAGGTTTCAGGCAAGCTGTGCCACTTTCCAGCAGTAAGATCACTTCTCACTTTTCAGCTCATTTGCTCATCTGCATTGTATTTCATGAAACCAGTACACTTCTATTTTTAATTATTTACTGCAGTAGCAAATTGTGAACATTAGCTTTGGAGCTGTTATATTATGGTTTGTGTGGATGATGATGGTTTTTGCAGCTGAGAAGCAGTTGACAGATATGGGTTTCTACAACACTGAGCTCTTAAGTGAGCATTTGTTGATGTGACAGGACATGTTAGGAGACGTCATTATCTCTTAAAAGTTTATGAGGTACACTCTTAGTCCCTGGGAACAGTGTGTATTCTTTGTTCCATTGCATTCCAGTTATACTTGCTGGTTGAAGGATGATTAACACGGACTTTTGTCTAGCTCCAAGCACTTATATTTCATTCATTTCTCCCAAGTCAATCCAGAGGGCAAGGATTCCCAGATAAATACTGTGACTCAAAGTGCAACCATTTAAAAAAAAGAATAAAATTCCTTCGTGAGCTTAGAAGATGGATAATGTGATTTGTGCAAATATAAAAAAAAATCCATATTTGATGATCATATTTTGCCATTTTTTATAACATTGCAAATGACAGAAGCCTGTCAGAGAAGCCTCATCAACCTTGTACACTTCTCTAGAGAGGGCTCAGAACCTTTTTACTGCTCACTGTCTGCTTGTCTGGTCATTAAACAGAAAAATATTAACATCCATGATGACATTCCCAAATTCACTCATAAATATTCTCTTGTCCATCTATATTAATAGTGTATCTCTCATCACCTCCAGTTGTCCTCTCCATTCACTCCCTCCTTGTCTGAGACCTCTGAGTTGATTTTCCTACTGCCTTCTAGAGAGCATGGAACAGAAACTCCCTATGGAGTACGTGAGTTTTCCTTCATCAGCCACCAGCCATGGTTATTAAGAAGAGATGTGCTCTCTTCCTCCATTGCCCCCCATATGAATTTCTCCTTGGACAAATGTCCCCTGTGTGAGAGTGAGGGCTGAACTTAAATCTGAGATTCCTACATAATACAGAGAAGTCTCTTTAATCTAAAATATTGGTACTTGAGCATTTCCACTTTTTCCCAGAGGTCAGTTTTGTTTTAAGTCTGTTCAGGACAACCACCCATTGAAAATCACTTCTTAAAATTTTGCTTCTTTTCTTGCTTATTTTTAGGGCTTCACACATGCAAATTCTTGTCACAATGAATCTACCTGACAGTCTATTTATGTCTTTGTTTTCCAAGGTTTTATTAAAGTCACTTTAGTGTTTGCAGTTTTTTTCCCAAGAAATGAAATTATTTTGAACATGTGCTGAACCCTGACATTCCAAGACAGTATTAAATAGATTTCTTCCACTAATGGACACTGAGCTGTTGGGACTTTATTCCAGTTACTCTCCTCTTGATTAAAACATTTAAGTATTGGTCCTCCCAGGATATTTTTATCTAGTCTCCCAGAAGGCATTCCAATGGATGGACCAGTCTGGTACAGAAGTCCACAGACAGACAGTCTGGCTCCAGTTTAGTGCCTTCATCCTAACATAAAGTAATTTGTATTTAGGTGTACAGAAGTGTTGTAGCTGGTCTTGGTTCTTTTGCACACTAATGATATCTGGCTAACATCATACCTCTGCAGACCAAAAAGTTGTTCTTTGTTCTCTGAATTATCTGGGGAAAACTTCCAGATTTTTTTTAATCATTTTTCCCTCTATTGTGTGTGCTTGTGCAGAGTAGCACAAAATACAATTTTGCCAGAAGTTCAGTCTGCCTCTTACTAAGTTTTTCAATTTGCTGTGCTAAGATCTGTATCAACTGCAAGTTTCTTGCTTTCTTTTCAATACTCACAAATACAATTTGTGCTACTTGATTCAGTCCATAAGTTCTGCTTCAGGCTGAAAGACAGTAAAATGTTGATTGCCATGTTCCTCCATATTGTGCAAACACCAGAAAACCACAAGACCCTTACAAATCTGCTTTTTTATCTGTTTTTGTACATGAAGGAAAGAACTTAACATGGCAAGAGCTGGACGGAACATGATATTTAATCCTTGGTCAACAGTTGTAATGAGAAGTTTTGAACAATTTGTTAAAGGAAGAATTCTTCATATCTTAAGAATTCAATTCCAGCAATTCTCCCTAGCAGAAGTTGTTGCAGGGAGATCCCATAATGATTTTATATTAAGCTGAAATTAATTCCCTTTGCTTTGCTTTATTTTATTTTGCATACTGTACCTAGCAATAGCCTTCTCATGACTTTGTCAAAACAGGAATGTAGAAAATATACTTTTGATAGTAATAGTCAGGCATAATTGGTTACATAGTTGATAGTTTCTGCAAAAAGAAATCAAATTATAATGGAAACTTTATAGGAAATTTCTGCATTCAAGTCTGCTTCTACCCAGGAAGGGGTTGAGAACTAAAAGTCTAAGATTCCAGTTTTGGAAGCACTCTCATAAATAACTTACATAAATAATAGTGAGCTACCATCTGTGCATAAAATTATGCACATGTCTTAGAGTTCATAGGATTGCGATTAAAAAGTGTATTGCAAATATTCGCTGTTATATTCTATCTAGGGAGAAAAGATTTATAGTTTATAATGCACAGAAAAGAAACACAAACAAAAGAGACAAACACGTGTTTATATGTGATGACATTTTCGTAAGAGCATTATGGCTTGATGAGGAATCTCATGAGTCCAGGGTATTTTGGTGGTTTGTGTTCTCAGTGCCTAATGTTAATGGTGTTCCTTAATCATTCTCTTGGAAATCTGACCTTTGCACTTGGTGCTGCCTTCAGCCATGTGACTTTCAAATCCAGTGAACATTACTACAGAAGACAGAATGGATAAAATCCTGTTCCTGGGCATTGCATTTGTTTTTTGCTTCTGAAGGGTAATCTAGACCAGTTCAAGGGTCAACAGAAAAATATTTCCTTTCACTACCAGAGAATTGGATCTAACTTTGGTTCATTGCAACTTCTTGAATTCTGTTCTTCTCTTCATGTGTGACTTTTTCATGAGCAAGAGTCAAATGTCAGTGTTTCAGATTTTACCATTAGTTATTAAAAATATGTCAGAAGCCATCTTTTATTCTGTCATTGCAAAGCCCTGGAGTAGAGAGTGTCTGATCCTGGCTGGGAAGCCTTTCATCCTAATGCTAACAAATGCTCATTCAAGGTTTTGTGAGATTTTGTTGCTACATGCTGGTAAATATTTAGACTTTAAATCTCAAGTTATTTAGGAAGGGATTTTTAAAACTTGCTCATGTCAATCACAGTTTAAATGATGAAATATTTATTTTTTTCATATTTTGATTAGAAGAGGACCGCATGTTTTAAAAGTCCACTGCAGTATGTTAAGCATAAAAAAGTTAACAGAACCCCACAAGCTCAGGCAGATGATTAAGGCAATAATCAAACTAATTACTAGGTGTCAGCAAAGCATCAGAGATGATTACTCTAAACCAAATGTACGGTAACACAAATCTGCTTTACCTCCTAGCAAATCTAGAAAAGTTAAATGAATTACCTTGCCTTAGCTGTACTTAATGCTCTCAGACAGTGTTATTGCAGATCAGTAGGTTTGTGGTGTCTTGCTGAGGCAGAGGAATTTGATAGTGTGAAGGACAACCTACAAACAAATTCAACATTTTGAATGAATCTTATCCAGGGACAGGATTCCTGTTTCATCAGCAATGAAGGGATGATCTGTAGCAAAAAACAAACTCATATATGCTTTCCACAGGAATGCATGGTCCTACGTACATCTTTTATTTCCAGTCTTCTTTATACTCATTTATGTTTATATTTATGTATATGTTTATGGCCACCAGGTTTTTTCTTGTCAGTTCAGCCAGGTTGCAAATTGCTCAACTTTAAGAAAAAATTATTTTTCACTTGTAACAGCTCTCTGAATTTTCTCACAGAGGTTCAGCAGTGTCTTTTTATAGAATTATATTAAAATAGCTGAATACTGAAAGTATTTCAGAGAAATTCCTTACAGTGTTAATTTTTCAACACACTTTATATTACATCAATTTTTAAGTAATTCTAATATAACTTAGAGGTATGTAATTAGCTAACCTTGTATTTTGTTTTTTTAAGGACCCACCCATGGCAGTGACCCTTGGACTGCGAATGGAAGAAATGATTTTTAATCTTGCTGACACACATTTATTTTTTAATGATTTAGAGGTAAGAGTCAAAGGAATGCTAGCACTGGTATTCCTGATTTTAACTTAGTGGTATTGTTGTGCATCAGTGTTTATTGTGTGTGAAATTTCTGCCTGTGTGGTCTTTGGGTTTGTGATGGTCTAAGCAGAGAGAGGTTAGCCAGGTGGCACTGATGTTCACTGGCACCAGAGTCCTATGAAACTCAGTGAGAGAGAGAATCTGCATACCACCCATTCCTTTCTTTGTCCTGTAGTCATCTTTTTTGGTTTCCATGTATGTAAAGCTGTCTGCTGTCATGCTGTCATGATGGTAGCATACATACATGCCTCACATTCTTCTCTTGAAGATCTCAATATTCATTTGCTTGGGTGCCCTCACCTGACCAGGAGAAACTGTTCTTCTCTTGACATACCTGAGCAGCCTTTTGGCTACAGGCCCCTGTTACTTGTTCAAATGTAGAATATTCTTCATTTACCTCAAAGAACACAGCATCAGAGAACTGGCACTGTGATAGATGTTCTGATCAGTGATGTCTCTTCCCAAGGTACCCAGGCAACAAATGTACTCTCAAAATATACTCAGGGAATTTAGTTTGACAACTGGTCAGAAAAGAGAGAGACCTCTCCCTAGGAAGTGCCCTCTGTGGGCAGCTCACCTGTCAGAAGCACAGGGATGGGCTCTCACAGGGACAGTGGTCAGGGAAGCAGTCTTGTCAGTGGGGCTTCACAGGCTTTTCCTTTCTCTCTTAGAGTCTGGATCTGTTGACATAGACAGTGACAGCCCACAACCATGTGTGTCAAGACATGGGGTGAAAAACAGTTTTCAAATTAACCTAGGGGCTTTTCAGACTTTCTGCTGGTCTAAAATGTTTGTTTTCTTACTCAGAGTAGATCCAAGACTTCCCTCCATGGTCAGATACTTGCCATGAATGGGAGCTGGAGGACTTTGAGGTTTTGCTTAGAATCCCAGAGAAAGGTCTCTGGTGAGTGAATAGAAAAAATAAAGTGAAATTTTTCTATCCCTTGGGATGTTGATTTTGTCTTTTCTTCCTTCATCAAGTAGGCAGTAGGAAAAGCAGAAGGTACCAGTAGTCTGTGTTTGTCGTAGTTATCCCTTGCAGATCTCATTTTTCCCTAGCTCTTTTTAAGTAAAGGAACTGGAATCTACTTCACCCCACACCTGAATTGCACTTCCTCCTTGCAGCAGCAGAAACCTAAAAAAGTAAAGCCCTGGACATGCCTTTCCCAGTGTGTGCTTTTTTGCAGTGCTAGTGAGGCATCTCTTGACAATGCAGGTACATTCAGTGAATGTCTCCTTCTGGTGCCCTGTTCCAGGGAGAGATTCTAAATAAATTTTTCCAAGCATTTCTTAAATTTCTTTTTGGCAGACCTTTGCCCCTGCATGTTCAGATTTTATGTGGCATAAATGAAATTTAAGCCATTCTGTAGAATCTGTTCTTCAATGTTGTGCTGAGTTCAGGTGGAAGAGTTCAGCAAAATGGAGCTTTGTCCTCTTTCCATATCTCTTCATTCTTGTTTATGGCAACTGAAACTTCATTCCTTTCATTATTTATTTTGTCTGCAGATCACAAGTTCAGTTGTCATAGCTCGTTACATTTTGGCTAATCTTTATAGGATGGCTTTAATGTACTGTCCAAAAACTGATGTGCCAGCTCATTCCAGAGCCTGAACCATTCCCAATTTTAGATAAATCAAAAAATACTACTTGGGAGCTGTCTTAGAGGGTCTTGTAAATCAATCAGTTTTATTTTATTAAAAGCAATTAATATATGTATTCAATAATCACAATTTCTGCAAGAAATTTAGTATTTTATGGACCAGAAATCATCTTGGTCTCAAAACCAACTCTTGTACAAAATTACCAAAATTCTAAAGTTTATATGCTAAAATGAGTTGCATGCATACATTTCGGTATGTGTGAGAAGACCAGCAATTTTCTATCTTCTTAGCAAACAGGATAAAGTCCCCAAGTATGCAGAAGCATCCTTTAAGATGCTGATGAATAAACCTGTTTGTTTAAATCTGTTTGCAGAGAACATGGCCATTACTGAGTATTACAGTGCATCTGTGTGATGAATGTATAATGAATAATGAGAATTCCCAGAGCCTGACTTGGGACCTCCCCTCCTCTCCCCATCTCTCTTTCTCAATCCTCCTGTCTTTGTCCTCCTCCAGGGGAGCAGAAATGACTGCTGAGCTGCTGATGATCATGGCCATCCAGTTCTCACTGGAGGAAGTGAGATAGGCCTTTATTTGCTTGGCCTACAGTCTATAGATTAGATATAGATTGCTTATCTGCTCTTCATGTCACTTTTTTCATGGTGATCCCTCAGGTCCCATACCTTCTGTCTTGCTCTCATCTTCAGCCCACAGCAGTACCCTCATGGCTCTGGACATGACAACTGTAAAGTACTACTGAACTGGTATTCCTATAATATTTATTCCAGTCACTACATCCTCTAAACTTCCTTTTTTCCCCAGTCTTTCTTGGTTACAAACACCACATGGCAGGTTCTGGGAATAATAACTGAGCTATTGAAGTTATCACATACAAAAACAAAGTTTTCCTTCCTCTATGCAAATGTGTCTCACTGCAACGACTGCTGATGCAGAAATTCCAATCTGCTGAGACATTCCCTGCTGACCCAGTAACCCATGTTCTAATCAGCCAAGCTGCACTTTTATTTCAGGCCAGGCTGTTCTCCAGCTATTGCATTCCCAGGGTATAAATTTTAGTTAGCTTGAGAAGTATCACTTAGGAGGGCAGTTGGTGTTTTGCCATGAAAATAGGAATCTGGTGCTCCAGAAATTTCATGTGCCTAAACAACACTTAGAGATGGGACTCAGATTTATAATAGCCAAACTAAGGCATTCTGTTTTCAACCAGGTAAGGAATGTAGTTAAGTCTTTATTCATATCTCAGTATTAATTTTAAGACAGCATTTAGAAATGTTGGTAAGGTCTATTATGCACACCAAAAAAACAATTTCTGCAAATTGCAGGTAGCAATTCAGACATGAATCTTCCAACTCCATTATTCTACTCCACTCTCAGAGGGTCAATGAAGAAAAAAAAAAGGACTATTCATTTCAAACAAACTGAATTATATTTCCATTTTTATCATTGTGCTACCATATTTTAGAGGAGATTTTGTCCTTTATTTTTCTTATTACAAATAGAAATGAGAAATTAAAAGTAGGATTTTGGTAAGTCTCAGAATTTGGGAGGCAGATAAAACTAGTTTTAAGTGAAACTGAAGCATATGTATTAAGAGACACTTTCTGTATAGTCTAAGAAAGCATAGTGCTGAATATGCATATTCATTATAATAGTTTTGTGTAGAGCACCATAAGTTAGTGTTTTTACTGGATTATTAAATTAGTGTCCAATCCAGGATGATAAATTATATAGATTATTCTTTACTCTCAAATGTTCAGGCTCTAAAAATTTCTGCGAAGAATTGACTGCACTTAGATATAATTTAAATGGTGTTGCTTCAAGCAAAAGCTAGATATTATACCTAGATTCCTTTCCCATATTTGCTCTAATAGGAAATATATTTTTTGTTTCTTAGTTTTGACATTGCACTGACAGCCACTATGACTTGAGCTTAACCAGTACTGTAGCTGATGTGAAAAGTATTTTACCTTAATATTTAAATTGACATAGAGCTTGCTTTTTTCCTTCTTTCCCATAATTGTTTGGCATCATTTAAAAGCAAACTCAAACGTAGGGTTGTGCCACCAGTTTCTTATTTCTTTTGAAAAAAGTGGAGAACTATCTTAAAACTGCTCAGACTCCCCACTTTTTCTTTTTTTAGGGCAAGTTTTTCTGTACCATGTAAGTGATTTTGTAAAAGTCTTAGTTGAAGTAGATAAATAAACAAGAAAACAAAGTAAAAGAAAACAAGGAGTGACGGGCACGTGAGATTGTTTGTTGGTCAGAAAATGTGTATTGCCAGCATGTAGAGAGGAGATGACCCATAGACCCAGAGGAGAAGAGGAAAGGAGAAAAGGAGAAAGTTGGAGAGTGCTGTTGGGTTTGATCTCCTGTATAATTAACAACATACTTGCAGGGACAAGGGCGTGAGTAATCAGAAAACTGCATGGAGTCAGTCTCAGAACCACAATAAACCAACTGTGAGACAAAAAAAAATTAAACAGCTGAGCCCACTCATATTTAACTTAATGAAATTAGCAGCAGAACAGTTACCTAGAATTTTCAAGCCTGGAACAATGTAGCCTAAAGGCTTAACAAAACCAACAGCAGCAGAAGTTCCTCATCCATCAAGGCTTTTGTGTGCCCTCCATTTAATTAGTACCCCTTCATATCAACAGAAATTATTTTTAAACTTTAAAATTTAACGCTTTCACCAATTCCAGGGAAATCTGTGAAGATGATTAGAAAGCCATATATTGTCAGTTATTGCAAAATAGAGAGTCAGAATTTTTCCCAGTAGGGCTTTTTGTCTGATTTTTGAGTTCCTGTCCTACACTGGGTGAAGCATAGTTACATTTTTTTCTGGAGGGTAAATGATGAAAAAAGAAATAAATCTTTTATTCCAGCTGCCATGTTCTCTTTATTTTCTCTCATCTGCTATTTAGATACAAAAGTAACTTCTTTAAAATAGTCTACAGCTCAAGTTAATCTCCTCAGACAGAACTAAATAAATTATTTCTCCAGTGAGGGGAAGAATACTTCATTCCTGTTCCTTGAACACAGCTCTATTATCCTATCTTAATGGATTAAGCCATATGAGCAGAACTTGGCAACTCTTTCTTTTAGCTTTGACCTAATATTTTACATTATGATTACTTGTATGATGCAATGAAATTATGTATTTGAAAATTAAATTTGGTTTTGTATATGTATTTGTTTTATACTAAATTGCTTTTTTTTTTAACAACTTGGCTCATGTGAGTAAAAGTCTCTTTTGTTCATTGCAAAGCAAACAAAGCAGAAAAAGGAAATTTTAATTCCCTAAATTCATGCTTTAGGAGCTTGTGGCTTACACATTTGGAAATCACTCCTCTGTCCAGATTTATTCTTTATCTGTACAATTTACCACTGCCATGAGGAAAAGGTTGGAAACTTAGAACAACATACCCCTGCATGTCACAGAGAGCCTGAATTAAGTGCTGACTTAAATGGACACTGAATTTCAGGTGTGTCTTTGGGTTAAGACGTTAGTTCAAGCAACTGCAGAAAACAATTATATGATGCGTGATGGCTTGGCTTATATAGTTACTTTTGTGTTCACCACAATTTCTTATCTTTGTGCTGTAACCATTGTGCATATATTTGTTAGCTGCCTAATTATAAAACTGTCTTGGAAGGGAGTTCATTTTTCCAATGTACCTCAGTTCCCTCCCTTCCATCCCTTCCAAAGCCAGGAGTAATCAAGTTCCCTAGGATTGCTGATTATATATGACTTTCCAGCCAAAGGCACTCACATAAATTAATAGAATAACCTGATAGGTGTCCAAACTACTTGATATAGGTTTAATTGAGGTTCACCATCAGTTGCTTTCAGGGACTGAGAAAGTAAGGTTTATGTGATTTTCAAGTGCTGGTATACTAGACTATACTAGTCTGATTTTCAAGTACTGGTAGAGAGACTGTAAACGGGACTTGCAATTTTTGTGACTTTACAATTAAAATAATTTTACTCCCCAAAATCACACCAAAATTTCATATTGATTTTCTAAAGGTCTGTTTTAACTAGTGATTTAGGCCGTGTAGGATTTGAAGGTCATACCACTGCACGGATGTTGATGGCAGTAGGAGACTGTGCGTGTGCATAGGCTGCCATCTTCTGGTGCAGCCGGTGGCCAGCACCGGACATTTCTTATCTGTGCTGAGCCGGTGGTGAGCACACTCATTCGGGCTGGAAAATACCTCTGGCATAACCCAGTCCAGCCATTAGCCCAGCCCACCGTGCTCACCACTAAATCGTATCCCCAAGTGCTGCACCCACACCCCTTTTGGATGCTTCCAGGAATGGTGATTGCACTCTCTTATAAGATAAATTTGTGATTTGTGTTTGTTATTTTTTCTTTCTAACAGGAATGCGATCAAGTTCATATAGATGATGTTTCTTCTGATGATAATGGACAAGACCTAAGGTAAGATACAGAATTTGTTTTGTTTTTTTTTTTTTTTTTTTGTTTTTAAGATGAAATAATTTGAGCATTTACAGGAATACATTGTATTTATTTTTACTGTATTTTGGGTGTTTGCAGTACCTACAGTTTTGCAACTGATGGCTTCCATGCAGCTGCAAGTAGTGCAAACCTTTGTCTGCCAACAGGTGTAAGAGGAGGGGTTGACTGGATGAGGAAGCTGGCTTTCCGTTACAGAAGAGTAAAAGAGTTGTATAATACTTACAAGAACAACATAGGAGGTGAGTTCAGTTGCCACAAACTTTAATGCTGGTCAGTCTAAGCTGCTTGGTGATGAGCTGCCACTCGAGGAAGGAGTCTGGGAAGCCACAGGGGGAATGGAGAGTGATGTGACTGAACCGTGGGCTGTTGAAAGCTACTGACTGTAATGGCAAAGTCACGTGCTGTTGTGCAGGGGAAAAGCAGTTGGGAAAACCAAGCAAGTTTCCATTTAGCTTCCACAGAGACCATTTCCTCCTTCAGAAACAGCTAGTCTTACCTTACTAATTCGTTGAACTGCTTATTCTACCTCAGATTTGGTGTTGTTCTAGGAAAGATACTGTATTGTTTCATAGCACAAATTGGTTGTGGATGGTCATTTCCATGCGACATTTTCATTATCTAGTTGGTAGCAACGCTGTCGTCTAAACTTTCTGCTGGGTAACTGCTAGCCTGTGTTTTCCAATGGATGAAAGAATATTCTATCACTTCCATGCCAACAGCCCTTTTTGTTGACTCTACCTTACATAGTTTTGTCTCCAATAAGTCCAAATCTCATCTGGGACAAGAACTTGGTTGTTAGAGTTTTAAGTCATGGACTCGCTTATGTCTGCACCAGCAGAGCCAAAAGAATCTGCTCTGGAGAGTCCTGTGTGTCTTGCAGAGACAGCCAGCCTTCTTCTGAGGAGAGCAATGGGTCAACTGATCCCCTCAACAACAGATTGTGAGGGCAGGGAATACTTAGAAGTCTACAACAATTCCTATAGTCATATATTTTCTCTCATAGTAGTTCAGTCTTTGCTTACCACAGGATGAAGCAGTAGGACCAAAGGGTGGTAGTAGAGGGCTGACTTTGCCTTTCATTGGTGTTGTGAATAGAGTGTTTATATATTAATAATTCTTGAAGCAATGTTAGCCAAAGTTTACTGGATTCTCTTATATCATCTAATACATCTAAGATTCTGAAGCTGCTGCATTTCATGAAACCTTTAACACTGATAAGAGAACAAGTCCAAGAGCACAGCACAGAGAAACACACTGAGAGGAACAAAAAGAGTGAAGATATGTGGTGCACAGGATTAAGATTCTTATTGCCTCTCACGTATCCGACATCTGAAATATAAGCCATCCTTAATGGGCTGGTTTCTTCATTTGCCTTCCACATCTTAGCCTTTTTTATAATCTTCTCAGCTCATATGTAGCTGTTTATTTCTAAAGAGCTGCTAGAAAGTATCAGAAGGCAAAATTAGTCCATATATTTTTAGGTTATTTCGCTTCTGATTTTTGAAGATAGTCATCTTCACTTGTTGGCAACATAGGATGTGAAAAAGAAGAGGGATACTAAAGGTCAGGAAGCCTGTTTTTTTGCTCTTCCATGACCAAATCTACATTTACAATACCTTAGTTCCAACAAATTCATGTCTCAACATTCAATAGGCTGGGTATTTTTAAATTTCTGGAAATTTATACCCAAAAAGAGATTTTGAAGACTAACTTTTGAGGACTGAGATATGAGAACATAAGGTGTTCAGCCATTTCATGCTGTAAATGCTGTAAAAGGAACCAACTACAACAGGACATGAAAAGAAAGTCATCAGCAAACAAATATATTTCTCTGTGTGTAACCTGAGCTTCACACTATATGCAGAGTCATAAGCAGGGCAGTTTCAAACATAAACATGTAATGCAAAGGCCATTTTATTCTAAAGTATCTTCTTTTGTGACCATCTTCACCTGTGATCCCAATGACATGGATCTCCTTGTCACTGCCTCTGGTAACTTGAGAATAATGTATGTGGGAGAACCTGGCTTAGAAAATAATGTGTTTCTGAAAGGAATACTTTGAAATGAAGTCTGATATATAAAGAAATTCAACTAATCATTATTATTATCTGAAATACTATCTGACATTCCTTGATATAGTGAAGAACAAATAAACCTAAGATTTCCTGATCATTGAAGGTAATAGATTTTCTCTTTGATATTTTTGCGAGTTGTAGTGGAATTTAAAATAGAAACAATGACCATAAATCCTATCTGATACAGAATTTAATTCTATTTTTCTCAATTTTCTTACATAAAAGGACTCCTGGGTCCCGCTAAAAGAGATGCATGGTTGCAATTAAGAGCAGAGATTGAAGCTCTGACAGACTCCTGGCTAACAAATGCACTTAAATCCTTATCAATTATCAGCACAAGGTATGTATCTGAGTCTGCTGTAAAAAAAAAGGTTTTAGACATGTAATGGATATTTTTTTACATATTAGATTACAATAAATTAGTGTCTTTAAAGAACAGAACAGGTCTATCTACAACTTTTGAAGAGGACACAGGAAAAATTTGTTTATCCTCATTCCAGCATTTACTAAAGATAGCTCCACAAATGTGTGTGCATGGAACAGGTATTGTAGAATTCTGAGGCAGTTCTTTATTACCTTGTGGACAGTATTCTCTGAACTCCACAGCTCTCTGTTCTGTCCTTCAATGTTTGTGCCTATTCACAGTATATATACCAAATATTGTATAGATACCAGAACATAAGGGCATTTTTCTTCTGTCCTTCCAAGAAAACCAGTATATCTTGGAATAAATCTTAAGTTTTAAGAAGAGCAAAAATCTCTTTTAACTGAGTTAAATGTCTGAATTCCCAATATTGAGACATAAAATGTGTTGTTCCTCTGAAACAATAAAACTGTGAACCCTGCTTAGTAAACCATGCAATATGTATCTTACCAGAAAGCCTAAAATATCCTGGTTTTAAACCACAAAAAAGCACAACATTAAGTCATAATTATTGAACATGTCTGGGAAAAGATTCAGTGTCAAGCAGAAGAAACAAACTTGGAAAAACACAAAAACCTTAATTTTAACATAACTTTTGCAATATGCTTATCTCTTAATTTTTTATTTAACAATGTGTAAAGCACTTCAGGAGAAAAAAAAGGAACAAATTTGTGTAAGCTATTGTGTTTACCTCTGCATTTCTTTCTGAATTGCTAGTCTTCAGAGAGACTTTTGGTAATGAAGGCCAGTTGAGCTGTGGTGTATGAGTCTGGGAAACTGTTATTCTTCACTCAGGATTGTTAAATAATAGTCTTTTGTCATATCTTCAAAGAACTGTACAACTATAAACCTTCAGAAGCTACCTATGAGTCAGCTAAACATTATTGATATAACAGGAAATTGAGATACATAAAGGTGAAAATACCAGCCCAGGGTCTTGCTTGGAATTTGTGGAAATGCCAGAAGGAAAACTCACAAGTATTTACTCTCAACTCCATGCCCACATCATGGTCATTCTCATGTTCCAGCCTGTGAGTGCCTAAAGTAGCTCATCTCTGAGTTCTCTGGCCTGCACTACTTCTCCATTCAAGTTTTCATCCTCACCATCCAATGCTAGCTTCTTAACATGACCAATCTTATCTCTCCCTCTCTTCAGAGATATTCTTACACTTGAGACATGAAGAAAGCGATGCCACTGTGGAGAAATGTGTAAATAGAAGAGCAGATAAAAGATAGATAGAAGAGTAGTAACAAATTATGTTTTTGCATTCTCTTAACTCTTTTATTTTGCTGGTAGCTGGTAGCTGCTGTCATGATGTCAGCATGAAAATTATGTTTTCAAAGCATTCAAATACCTTGTTTTGGAGGCTGTTTGTGGTCTTAAATGTCTATATTTTATGAGACCCATCCTCAAAGACCTGGTTTTTATAAACCAGTGTGGAATATTTTCTACAAATCGGGCCTACATATTTTTAAAGGACTTCACCAGGGGTTTTATGTATGTTTTCAGTGAGTGGTGGTGCTGAGCAGCTATACTGTGTGAATGAAAGTAAAGGGTGAAGGATCCTTAATGTGTTCTCCACAGCTAGTTCCCCTCATCAACATTTCAGTACTGTTTTAAAACTCCTTAAACTTAAACTATTTCTCTCATTTTAGGAGTAATTGTGTAAACGTGTTGGTAACAACAACCCAGCTTATCCCAGCACTTGCAAAAGTTCTACTATACAGTTTAGGAGGAGCTTTTCCTATTGAAAATATATACAGTGCAACCAAAATAGGTAAGAAAATTATTCTTTCATCCATTCTGTCTACACTGCATTACCAATTTTATTTTATTTTTTTTCATCCATCCAATGGATGTATTCCAAAACACTCCCTTGACACTTAGCAGTTTTAGTTGTAAGATTTTGACATTGCATGATGTGTTTATGTCAAGGAAGTCCAAATTCACCTTATTTTCAATGAAGTCTAAATGAATAGGGATGCTGATTAAAAGCCTCAGAAACTCTTCAGTATGGTGCAGATAAGAAAAAACTTGCAGAAAAGAATGAAGAAAAGTTTTCTGTGAATTCAAATCTGAGCAGAAGTTCTGTTTAGTTATCCTCTGCTCTGACCTTCAGCTCTATGCAAGCCAGGCCACAGCTTCACAAGTCTTTTCCCGAGGCACAGTATATCAGTGATGGAAATGACAGCTGTTATTAACAGAACTGGATACCAAAAAGGTGCTTCCCCTCTCTGTTCACAACTGTGTCCTTTTTGTGCATTATGGTTTGGGAATGTATGGTTTCTGGAAATTGTATCCAAAACTGTAAATCAAGAGAAGCTGTCATTCTGGTGAAGTGTGATGCAGCATATATTGATTGATAATTTTGCAGATTTTACCAATCATCAATTCAGGAATGCTTCAGTTCTGTACCTACAACAACTTTTACAGCATGGAATGTGTCACTTCATTGACAAAAGCATTGCAATAAGTTTCCTAAATTATTTTCACAAGGGAAAAAGCAGTGCATATTCCAGCAATGCCAGGCAAAACTATTATCTCAGTCATCATTTAATTAAGTTTTTTCATTACTCCATCACTCATTTTTGCAGATACATTAGAATTAAAATTTCTACTTTCCTTGTAAGACTATTGCTACAATCATAAGGCAATATTTAAGTTCAATTATTCATTCACTAACCTATTCATTTTTGCAGTGCTGCTAATTTATTTATCTTAGTGACTTTCCTGTGATGAT